>CABFVZ010005027.1:0-37994 GCA_902151445.1 Timema monikensis
AATACTTAGGGTCTTGTGAGGTGCGAAAAGGGACCTGGTACATAGATGGTGAACTGCGGCCCTGCCTGACCCATAACAATGATAGCCTTACCTTTGATTACTGAGAACAAACCAGGACACATGCTAGGGTCATGGGTAATAAATACAAACACTGTACGAGGAAGTAAATACATGTAAACAGAATTTTAGATATTATTCATGTGATTTCAAATGCTTGTCCATTTCATTATTCCTATCTGAGATGATACGGTTAGGTAACAATACTAAGGTAAAACATTAATTCTATGTGTTATTCTTGAATGAGACAAATATTATATTTAATTTAAATTAATAAAAATAATGGCAAATATATTCTTGAGATAAAATAAATGTGTTACTATGTTCAAAAATGACTAAAACGGTAACAATATATGTTAAAAATCAATAATTATTTTTTAATATCTCTGATTTAAATACTGATCAAAACAAATTTAATAGATTTAGTTCATTTCTTGAAAAATAGTTTACAATAGTTTCTGTTATTAGAAGGCTTGAAGAAGAACATGTAAAACTGGATAAAATTAGAATAATCTCAACGATGTAAGAGAAATGTCCTCTGTAGAAATCTTGGAAAAAATTACTCGGAATTGAAAATCTGCATATTAGGAACTACCATGTAGAACTTTTCCCAAAAACACTTTCCGTGCATTACATAACACTGTACTCTATTTTGAAACAGTTTTATGATTCTAAAATTAAATTTTAACCATTATTATTATTATTATTGTTTTAAAATATCGTACAGATTTTATTCTTGGTCAGAATCACTCACGAAAATAGAATACCACTATTCGAATTTTAAAATGTTCCAAATCATTCTATAACAATGCTTTATCTATGGAATAAACAGAATCAACAGATAGTCCAAAACAACCACTAGAGTATTAAAGGATGATTTCAAATTGAATCATCTTGGAAAATGCAGAAATAATGTAAGATATTCAAATAATAATAGAGCCAAGAAAATCATTAGGGAAAATATGGCGAGTTATAAAATGTAGTGGTTCTGACATTTATTGTCAAAATTCGAATATCACGCTGTAAATTAAGAAACAAATATGACCTTGAGCGCAGCTACTTCCGATCCGGTCACTATAATGGATTAATGGTTCCACATGGCTGGTGATCTTCTTTGATTGTAAACATACCGAGTTCCTCTTGTAGTGGGCCAACCAGTCAGTCCCCGTACGACCTAAATTAACTATCAAGAATAACAGTTCTCGAAATAAAATGTATATGGATTTCTAAATATGTGCACATATCTATACATGTATAGCTCCATTTGTTACATATCATGTCACGATAGCATCGCTGAACAAGAACGGCTCCATCAGATGTGTTCAACTATTTTCTCGGCCGGCGACGCTGCACTTTACCGTCCCGAGCTATCTGTTTAACTGACGACTGACCGAGGTTCGATTTAGTGCCAGAGTGCGGTTTCTGTGGCTCGTGTCTACGTGACGATTTGAACGTCAAAGGGCGTCATTTCCTCGTCTCCTCTCCCATGGTTCGTCAGGTTCAACCGTTATAACACACCATGGTTCGCTGGGCAAAGACACATTTTTTAGTCCAGAGCTCTACACGTCGGACGTCTCTTCACTTAGAACATATCTACAACACTAAGGTGGTCACAACGATGCTGTCAACGGACAGACCTGACTGGCGAAAGCAACTCACCGTAATGTTATACATTCATATTGATAGGGAGTATGCGGCTTCATCAGCCATTATCTAGGTTTTAGAAACTGTTTCCACGTAGGTTGAGAGCATAAGTAGCTATCGTGGGTATATTTTATGTGATGTAGGCTAGTCGTTAATCTTTTATGGCATGCTGTACTAGCCTTCAGTGATTTCTCGCGTCACTGTTATCTGCTTGGTCCTTAAGGCAAGCCGATTAGTAAAAGGTGTATCTCACTCCTCGGCCTGCACGACCATGTTGTAGTTTGAAGGGCCTGCACGGCCATGTTGTAGTTTGAAGGGCCTTCAGGCATAAAAATGGGTTGTTTAGGTTGTTCAAGGCCTGATGGTTATACATAGTTAGGTATTGGTTGTCGTTCCTTGGGTAAATCTGCGCGCCTCACACCTTATTGTTGTTCACTTTGTTGCAATACTCAACTTGTGGGTCATTCTGCCCATCTGTCAAGGCTCACGTTCATTATGTGGATAGAATATCGTTGTTCACCTTGTCATGGTATTCAACTTGTGGGTCATTATGCCCATTTGTTAAGGCTCGCGTTCATTATGTGAAGTGAATATCGTTGTTCACCTTTCGTGATGCTCAACTTGTGGGTTGTTCTGCCCATCTGTCAAGGCTTGCGTTTGTTATATGTTTTAGATATTGTAGCTCTGATAGCCCGTTTTTCACCCTCCTTGTTGATCACTAACCATTAATGAACTTAATTTCCACGATCCCAGCTAAAACCCATTGGTTGCTTGCCAGGCAATTTTGTGCTGGGACCTAGTACCCTAAATTGTAACTTTCGCTTCACCGGAATATGTATGACCAGAACAAACTCTTAATTTCTCAAAGCCTTTGTTGTTCCACCAAGAAAGATCAAGCTAGATTCACTAGCGTGGATGGTCTTCTTCCCTTAAAGTAGGGCTGCAGATTTGTCTCGCTGAATTGATTCTATTTTGCTTGCAAGTAATTAGTTGCAACTAATTAACTTACTTCAGTATAGTGTAGATTTTTCAAGTATATGTAATTTTTATGACTAATGCAGCAATTGTATTTTATAGGAGGACTACTACTTTATAGCATCAACAGGGTCTTGTCTGTTGTGCGCAGATATTGGCGCTTCACGCCAAGTAAGCCCCGTGAGTGGGGTTACTTGTTTACTTGCAATAGAGTCACTGATTTCAGGCCATTATTATAGACCTATTTTTGACAAACTGGATGGTTCTTTGATATTTCTTTATGTATATGTTGTTAAATGGTCTCATTAAAACTTTTTTGTCTACATGCAGCTCTATCTTTGGATTTTACGTGTTATTTATCTATGAATGTTTTCCCCTACACGTCCGGGGTCTCTAGACTTATCTAGAGCACCGGTGCACTCTCAACAAAAAAAAAAATGGATCTTTGCAAATTTAGAGGTGAGAAGATTAAGCTGTGTATTTCCACTTTGTATATTATATGACTTATAGCTACCATACAATAAGGAATTACGTCCATGTATATCAGAAAATAAAGTATTAGAACATTTCATTCTTAAAACGAGTATTTTGGTGAAAACCAAAGCTACCAATTTAAAAATGGTTTCGTCGCACAACAAACTTATTTAAAATAATTGTTAGTAATAGATAAAAAAGGGGGGGATTACAGTTATGTTAGAATGTCGGCAATGTAAATATTATAAGGGTAAAATACTGGACCATTTTAAGTAGTCATGAATTACATCGGTCATAGTTTGCAAAGAATAACAATTAAAATAATCGATAGCTTTAGTTTTGTTTGTCCTTCATTGAAGATATGTGTCTCTATCTCAAATTTGAAACAACTTAAAATTACTCGTAGATACCATTCCGATTATGAACGTTTCAAACTAGCCAGTAATAATGATATTTTACCATACGATTATATTGATTAATTCGATAGATTAGACGAAATGCATTGTAGAGGTTTTCACTCGAAGGTAGCTTTCCAGTGAAAAATTCTACGATGCGATCACGGATAGTTACAGCTTTCGAGTCGGATACGAGCATGCGTATGAGGTATGACCAAGTTAGAATGTAAAAAATTATGCGACTACTCTAACTTGCACTTGTTTGACCCTCTTAGCTGACTTATTAAAAACTTTTCTTGGCTCATGTTTGAAGGCATATGGAACCAATCCTGTTTGGTCTATTACCACTCCTATCCTAACTTACCAAGTTTTGCTCAGAAATACATAGGTATTACTCAAAGTGATTACCGACATTTACACCCATAAAGGTATCGAGGCAGCTTTCCAAGGCGGAATTTGTTTTGTTGCCAGTAGGTGCTCTGTAACGAACAATTTCTACATGGACTCGTTTAAAAGCACCAAACCGGAATCCTAGCCACATATATAGATACTAACAGACTTTATTCGTTCCACATGTGGAAATAGCTTATATACTGAGAGCTTAGATAGCTTCATTATGACGAAGTTGCATAAATCGATGTACAAACAGTATCAAATGATGCAGAGATTAGCTATATCCTACAAGTTACGTTAGAGTACCCTCATTACATTCATTATTCTCATCATTCAGCTCTTAAATTTTTTTTAAAAAAAAAGGTGTTCCTCCTAATGAAAAGCAAGATACTACACTAATTGATAAGATGTAATATAATATTCACTACCACCACTTAAACCAATATTTAGAAATTGAGCTTAATCTGGTTAGAGTATACAACATACTTGGCTCCAAACAAGCTCCATGAATGGCCACGTATATAAATTTTTGCCTAAATAAGGATTAGGCTACTCACATGTTTTTAAAACGGATGAATACATCTTGCTTTTGGTCGACTCATATCAAATAAGAGAGCGCACAGGACTATTGAGATGAAAAGTGACGTTTAGGGTGGGCAATCATATATCAAGTCCCAACTTTAAGAATCATACCATCGGTCAGTCTTGAAAGTCAGCTACAAGATATATATTATTTGAATATGCCTATCAATATGGGATTCGCTATTTTGAAAATATAAAACGTTGTCATGAACGGACTGCGTTATCGAATCGTGAATCCAGCGTCTCCAGATTGTGTGCTCAGGCTGCGATACTCTTATCACTCTTTTTTTTACGGTGATGGTTGACGATTCATGCAAGAGGCTAGTTCTTCTAGTTAAAGACTACTAAAATACTGCTAAGATACTTCTATTTATGTTGCTAATATATTCACGGGATGCTACTAGTAGAAAATACGCACACGGCAAACTTAAGACTGAGACGCTAGAACAGATATTTACCGATTACACTGGACTATAAGCTAAACTTTACTCTTTTCGGTCCAAGAAGGTGATAGGTGTAACGAGTAGCGCATTAAGAACTCTAACTTTGGACAGTCATTGAAACTGCTTGATAAAAGGGATTACTATTTTGAGAGAAGTGCGACTAATTATATCAAAAGACCATAAACATTTTACACAAAAGTCAATAAGTCTGCGCTAATCGCGCTAGACAATAAACGGTATATATTACATTGCATCGAGCGTACCCAACCTTGTTATCATTATTATATACGAGGAGGATATGATCAACATCTTAATCGACCTTGTGATATAGTGGCCAGAGCACCTCACTACGAACCTAGGGGTTTTGGGTTCGGTTCCTGGCTGGTACTATGGGTAATTCTCTGAAAATGTGAGCTATCCCAAAGGTCACCAGTGCTTGCTTTTAAGTAAGGTTTAAATTTTTCCACTGATTCCATACCTCACCCTGTTTTTATTTTATTTTTAGCACTGCGTCTTATTAACCTTTCAGGCTATACGTATAAATATGATAATTAGGCTACTTAAACGGAATTGGAACGAGAAAGGACGCATTTTAGAGGTAATCTACCAACATTTGCTTGGAAGGAGACAGGGTTTCCTAACACAAAGTGTAAGGTTTTATCTTTTTACACGTTTGAAACACTCACATGCTTACACTAATTGAGTGGGGGTGAGGAAGATAGAATTTAGAATATCTGTAGCCGCACCAATATGGAGAGATGATGAAAATAAAATACACATCCAGTGTATGTTAGAATCACGCCCGACTCAACTGTGAGTGGAGGCTCAATTTGTTATTTATCAATGTGGTTATTCTCATTCCCTATACACGCTAATGTAAGTGCATTTTCATTAATCTACGCTTTTTATCCCCTACCCTAAATAAATTAAATCAATAAAAATAATTTAATGTACCCACATTTGAGTGAAAAGGAAAGCGGTAAACCGTCACCGGAAAAGTGCTCACACTTGCCAGAGACGTGACAGCCATTTTTTTTTACTCCTTGAACCGTACAACGTCACTGGTTGTCCTATATGTTGCGAGGGTAAAAGTGAATACTAAATAGCAGAGATCCGAACCCCCACTTTACGAAACCTTCTAAAAGTTATAAGAAAATACTAGGATATAGAACTGAAGTGTACAGAATGTTCGTGGAGGTAGAATTGAAATTCACACCACAACGCTGTCTAAAGCGTCAGGCCCACGATGCATAGCAGCAAGTATGTTTATGACGGTAAGTACACACGACAAGGGGTTCGAAGCCCGATATTAGCTCCGTGTCATGTCTTACCTGGAGATCGGTTTCCAGTAAGGTGCTTTCATAGTCTTTCTCTTCACGTACATGCGGGTGCGGATTCACTTCCTTGTCCTTACCCTCTTAGAGTAATATTCATTGTTTCAAAATAATAGTAATTATTTTGTTACCAAACCTATGTCAACCAATAATCAGTTGAGCTGGAGACCCCCTAACTGACAAAAGAGGGTGTCAGCCAATGGACCAAAATTCGAACCCCCCTGGATTATAGTATATTGCATGGACGTGCCTGGTAGAGGGGACGGGGGGGACACGTCCCCCCCAAAAGTTTACCCTTAAATTCAATAGAGAATTTATTGATTTATTTGAATAGTTTTTTTAATTCTTGAAATTAGTTATTTTAAATTTAAATGGCCTTATTAAATAGGCGGATCTTTCTTCATTTGTATAGACACTAGCACTGCTAAAATAGTTTTTAGGCTGGTGACACTGTTATTGTATTAGTAAATTTTTTTATTTTATTTGCAAGTTCTTAACTTTTTCGAATAGTTGCAGCAATCTTGTGAATGTTAAGAATAAATAGTGTGGCGTGTGGTGTTGTTAAATGTTTTGTAAATAAATGAGTTTATGTCGTATTTGCTAATGTGTTTGTGTGTAAAAGTGAACTTAATATAAATCAGCGTGATTTGAGAAATATTTTGAGCATGGATCGTTTCTTAATCAAAAGAGAACAGGATTCACCAACTGAACTACAATCTCCTAAAAAACACTGCTTTGGCGAGTCTGAACAAAAGTCCATTCAAGCCAACTTAAATTTTAATAAAACAGAAAATTTGTTTAATCAATCACAAGTTAATATTTGTGAAAGTAATACATATCTGGCACCAAACCAGCCAGTTACAATACCAACCAAATTTCCAACTCAGAATTTAAAAGTAAAAATACTTCGGTTTCAACCAGCATGGTATAAGGAGTTCACTTGGCTGCATATAGATGCCTCTACAAACAGTGCCGATGGAGCTCTTTGTTTTTATTGTAATAGATATAATAAATTATGTCCTGATAAAAATCTTGCTAGGAAAATGGATCCGGCGTTTTCTAGAAATGGATTTAAAAACTGGAAAAAGGCATTGGACAAGTTTCGTTCACATGAAAAGTCAGATAGTCATTTACAAGCAGTTTTAAATTATAGACAGCTGAAAAACCCGATTGATAACCAGTTAAACTCTTCTTTAGTTTCTGAACGTAAGATTTCTAGGGAATGTCTTTTGAAAATTTTCACTTCAATTAAATATTTAGCCATGCAAGGCTTAGCTTTAAGAGGAAATCAACAAGAAAGTGGAAACTTATTTCATCTTCTTAAACTACGTTCCGAGGATGATTCCTATCTTGCAAATTGGTTGAATAAGGAACGAGAGGTATACACAGATGGAAAAATTCAAAATGAGATTTTGGAAATAATGGGTAATGAAATTGTGAGAAATCTTTGTGCTGAAATTCAATCTTCCAAATTGAATTTGTTTTCTTTGATTTGTGATGGTACACGTGATATTACTGGGACTGAACAGCTTAGTATATGTGTGCGTTGGGTTGATGAAAACTTAGAGCCTCATGAAAGTTTTTTGGGGCTATACAGTGCTAGTAAAACAACTGGGGAGTCGATTGCAGCCATTCTTTTTGATATAATGACCAGAGTTCAACTACCTCTTTCGAACTTGCGTGGACAAACCTATGATGGTGCTCCAAATATGAGTGGGATCAACAAAGGAGTACAGTCTATAATAAAGGATAGACAGCCTCTAGCCGTGTTTGTTCACTGTGGGGCGCACTGCACTAACTTGGTAACAAGGGATGCATGTGATACATCAATTACTGTGAGGAATTCAATGCAATGGGCCCATGAACTTGGAGTTTTGTTTTCACAATCATTGACAGCTAAAACCAAGTTTATTAATATCCGAGAAGCTACTTTTAATGGTCCTTTGACATCTAATGCCAGCATTAAGCCCCTTTGTCCGACCAGGTGGATATACAGAGGTGCTCAGATTGAAGAGATTCTGGAAAACTATTCAATGATTTTACAAACACTTGAAGCACTGTCTGTTGAAGCAAATCACTTACAGTCAGCAAGTGGGTTATTCAAAGTGTTTGAGTCAGGAGAGACTGTTTTAGGCTTCCTTATGGCAAGGAAAATAATAAATAATTTAGAAATTTTGAATAAATCTTTTCAGGGAAGAAAAATGAGTACTTCCGGACTTATGCAGGCCATAGAAATAGTGTCTTCTAGTTTACAAAGACTCAGAGAAAATGACGAGTTTTTATTAATTTGGGGAGAAGCTAACAAAATCATTGTTACCAACAACCTGCAGCCTCTTTCTCTACCAAGACAGAAGAAACCACCAATGCGTTACACAGGTCCTGCTACAGCGTTCACTTCTACTTCAGTCGAGGACTACTTTCGCCATGAGTATTTTGCCATTATAGACACAGCTGTTGGAGGTTTAAAGTCAAGATTTGATCAAGAAGGACTTGATCACATGAGAAAATTGGAAAGGAGTCTTTTAAAAGGAGAAATAAACCCAGTGCTGAAAATGTATCCTGAAATTAACGAGAAAGATTTTGAAATTGAACAAAACATGTTTTTTCGTTTAAGTGCACCTACTTGTGTTGAAGATGCCCTAACCGCATTTCGAAGGCTATCTCCTGAAGTGAGAGCAATGCTCAGTAATGTTGAGGTTCTGTTGCGTATACTGCTGGTTGTTCCAAGCTCGTCATGTGAGGCGGAAAGATCATTTAGTTCGTTACGTCGCCTTAAAACATACTTGAGGAACAATATGACACAGAGGCGCATTAATCATGTGGCTGTGTGTCACACACATAAAGATATGTTGGACAAGATAAGCATTCATAATCTTATGAACAAGTTTATTGTAGTTAATGAACGAAGAAAGAGAGTGTTTGGTGAAGCCTATGCTAATTTAAAATAAGTATTTTGTATGGCATATAAGTATTTTATTTATAAGTTGTGTTGTCAGTGTGGTACACTAAATATAGTTCCTATTATTTATTTAATACAAAATTACTAATACTCTTGCAGATAGGGCTATAGTTATTTAAAATTTTGAACAACTAAGAAAAAAGATTGTTATTTTAATCTGAGTTAAAGGAAAATTTTTGAATTGGTATTAATGTTCATCTGATACATTTATATTGAATATGAAACTGAATTTAAGAGTATTGCTAGTGTACGCGTTGTTTATACTAAGTATATAAACAATTATTATTAGAGAGTGTTAAATCACTTATAATATTTTGTGTCTTTGTCCCCCCCAAAGTCTGAAAGCCAGGCACGTCCATGATATATTGTGAGAGTGCTGTCTTAGACCTGCGGAAGGTTCCCAATTGTCACTCCGGTGCAAGTGGGCATGCAGTCTAAATGTCAGGCTCATCTATTTCTGGCGGAGAAAACTTTGAAGTCTAAGTGCTCTTCCATTAATCTACGTTTTTTTCATACCTACCCTAAATTAATAAAACCAATAAATTACTTGCTACCCGTATCATTGGCCCTCGAGATCTATAGGGTATCAATTCACTTCTGCTTTAGTATTAGGTAAGCACTTAAATAATGTATAGCTCTAAGACATACACTTTAACTCAGTCGGTAGTGTATTTGCCTACTAAGTAAGAGGTCCTGAGTTTAAGAAGGCTATATATTTTAATATTAACTAATGTTATTTCAGTGGCGTGATTAGCTAGCGTCTAGTTCGAATCTCAGTCGGGTGAACTGGAGGTAGTTTTTCACTCTACCTCTACGCAAATGCGGGTTCAAACTTCCCAATTCCTGATCCATTTGTGTAATTAGTACTTAAGCGCATAACCTGAACGGGTAGTAAGATGAGGTGCTAAAATGTGTCAAGTTCGTGTGATCTATAAATAATAAATGTGCCAGATCATGTTTGAGTTTCCATTTTAGAAAGAGGCTATTGGAATGTTGGGGTTTGATCTCGTAGAAAGAATTTTTGGGGGTAAATTTTAATAAATCGTTTTCAACTTCCAACTCTGGAAAATTGATATACTTTCCCTTAATAAATTTAATTTATTCAGACTTAATTCTTTCTTGTGTTAAATATTAGACATGCAGAGCGATGGGAGGCCATGTGTGTGTGTGTGTGTGTGTATTGTAAACTGACATTATAAGTCTTAACACATATTCAGGGTAGGCTAAACAAATCTATTGCAAAGTGCTCATTTAAAAAAATAAATACTATAGATTCCTTCATCAGAGTCGAGCTTATTTAGGGAGGTTTTTCTAATAGACTTTCCACTCTCCCTCCTTGCAAAATGTGGGTGCACTGCCTCTAATTTTGGTTTGCAGTTTGCGTGGCTAATTTGATTTGTGTGAATTTTATTTACTATGTCAACAAAATATAGTTGCAAACATTAAATAATATTTAAAATGGTATTTAATAAAATGGTTGTTTCTAAAATTATCTACCCCTGTGGCGTAGTTGACTAACGCGCTTGTTTCGTTTAGTAGTAGACGGTCGAGGACGGGGATCGAGGTTATAATATCGGTAAGGTAAACTAGGGGTGTTTTCTGCTCTTCGTCTACGCAAATGCGGGTACACTTACTCTAAATATATATTTCCAAATATCAATCCGTTAGCATAATTAGCACATAATCGTCTACACACGTACATGCTGACAGTAGTTATCAAACTAAACAAATGTTGGTAGGCTTTTTTCGGGAGGTCAGCGCTTGCTCAATATTAGTTTCAAGCTTGGTTCGTTAAAGTTTAAATTAAAAAATACTGTTAATAATGATAAATATTATAACGTACTGTCATTTTTGCTATTCAAAATTAAACTCTTTTAATTATGTGTTCGTTAATGAGTGCAATCCTGAAAACAATTATTTAATATACAACCAAATCTATAAAGGAATAAGAGCATCACCGGGTATCACGTGTTATCTAAATAAATGATGATGTGAGGGGTTCGAGGTTCAAGTCCCTGTCGTGCGTGTGCACTGAGGTCGGTTTCCTCACTCATTCTCCGTGGGTTGTGCCACGGACAGGTAATAAGTTGCGGTTCTTAATACCGATAAGCTTAACTACGTGGATATTAGCAGGAAGGTAGAGGGGATTGAATACTGGTCGACCGTATCGCTTCTGGTTACCCGCTTGGCCTTCACACAAGAGCAAGTACATTTTATATCTTTCTCCTCGGTCGGGTGAACTGGGGGTGTTTTTCCTAAATGGTTTGCCACTCTCTCTGCACGCAAATGCGGGTTCACTTCTTCTAATTTAACCTTCCCAATTCCTAAATCCATTAACGTAATTAGTACTTAAAGCGTATAACCCGAACGGGTAGTAAGATGCGGTGCTAAATATTATTATTATGTCTTTCTCAACCTTGTTATTATTTATGTATTTATGTAGTTATATTTTATTTCGTCAAAATATAGTTGCGGAAATTAAATTCAAGTATTCAATTCAATATTACTTATTAATTAATGTAAGAGTTGTATATTATTTCGACAAAATATTGATGAGAGTATTACATGATATTGAAATAAAACGTTTTTCTTTTGTTATAAGTGGCTCAAGAAATAAAAAGGTTATTTATAAAATAACTAAATCTTTTAAATCTACCATCACAATTTATAGATAAAAATGAACATCTGTCTGACTCTGTGTGTGTGTGTGTGTGTGTACTTGCCACCTTACCTTAAACCAAATTTAGTTCATTTATAAAAGCTATCTAAACAGTGAAAGAGTTTGTAGGGTTTTCCCGAACCAAATTCTGGCACACATTCTATCTGGAGGGAAAATCTAGTCGACTAGCAAAACACCTTCGCAAATGCGGGGTGCACTCGGAAGGAAGTACGACCGCTCTAACAGACATTAGTGGTGCTAAAGATATCGAAGCTTGAATCCTTTTGGGCACGCCGTCTAAATGTCAGCCTCATTTAATTCTAGCGAGGGGAAATCAAATCCCTGCTGGGTAAACTGTTGGTATTTCTCCCTCAGGAAATTTTCTTAATCATCCCTACCACACCAACATAATTAACACATATATGTTTTACACCAGTGGTTCCCAACCTGGGGGCGATCTCCCCCAAGTGGGCGATTTGGATTATCAGGGGGGCAATAAATAAGTGGGGGGCGATTTGAGGGCGATGAGTATTCAAAGGGGGAAAAATTAAAATAGTACTGTACAGTAGAAGTTGCCGGGTAGCACGAGTCACTCACTGGCTATTCTCAGCCGGCGAGTTCACAGCACTCACCCCTCTTCACAGTCCCCCACCTGTTGTTGTTCAGCGCGGCCGATTGGTGACTCAACCCCCTCCCCCTCCTGCCATCACAACATACTTGCCAGTGACCTACATTCGTCTTCAGTCTTCACTAGCCTTTGTGTGCCCCACCATCAGTTTTTGTGCATGTCTTTTCTGTTTTTGTGCGTTTGTTTTGAAGTATAGAAGTTCATGAACAATGGATTCAAAAAAGAAGTGTCGTCAATACTCATCTGAGTATTTAAAATTCGGTTTTATCACGTCACCACAAAATGTGCAATTTCCACATTGTTTTCTGTAAGATAAAATATTTACTAGTAATGAAGCCATAAAGCCTTCGCGAATGAAAGATCATTTATCAAGAGTACACAGTGATAAAGTGAGTAAAGAACTTAGTTATTTTCAACACCTCAAAGCTAAAGCTGATAAACGGCCTAATGTGAGTGAATTATTTAAAAAACGAGCAACCGATCTTGACAAAGGTCTTCTTGCTTCTTACGAGGTGTCTTTATTGATCGCTAAATGTGGTAAACCTCACACAGTTGGCAAAACTCTTGTTTTACCGGCTACCAAAAAAATTATTGATATCATACTAGGAGAGGGCCCTAGTAATAAGATAAGTCTATCGGTTCCTTTGAGCAACAATACTGTTTCCAGTTGAATTGACAAAATGGCCACGGACGTTGAATCCAAACTCATCAATTTGTTGAAAAAAAGTAAATTTGGATTGCAGATTGATGAATCAACTGTGATTGATAACAAAGCAATTTTATTAGCTTATGTGAGGTTTATCAATGAACAAAAGGAAATTACCAAGGAAATGTTGTTTGCTAGAACTTTGATCACTGATACGAAGGGATCGTCGATTTTTAAAGTGGTGCAAGATTATTTTGAGAAAAAAGAGATTCCCCTAACAAACGTGAGCACTTGTGCAACAGACGGTGCTCCTGCCATGTCAGGTCGTCATGCTGGGTTTCTATCCCACCTTAAGAAAGAAGTGCCAGAGGTCATCACTATTCACTGTGTCATTCATCGTCAACACTTAGCTGCGAAAAAATTGAGTGGTGTCCTGCATGAAACCCTACAACTGGTTATTACTGGTGTCAACAAGATCAAAGCTAATTCCCTCAATGACCATCTGTTCCGACAACTTTGCCATGAAAATGATGAGGAATTCGAACGCTTGCTTCTACATACGGCCGTGAGGTGGCTTTCCAAAGGAAACTGTTTGTGCCATTTCTTCGAATTATTTGACACAGTTACTGAGATTCTCGACACGTCTGATCCTGATTTAAGTGAGAATTTGAAGCAACGCAAGTTGTAACTTGCATACCTTACAGATATTTTTGAAAAAATGAACAAAGTCAATATAAGGCTTCAAGGAAACAAGATGAACCTTATCAAGGCCAAAGGAATTATTTCATCATTCATCGCCAAGTATGATATTCACAAGGTAAATATTGGCTGTAAAGAGCTGATTCAGTTTCCGACCCTTAAAAAGTGTTCAGTGTCAGATAACGAGACTCCTGAACTCCCAGAAGAAAAAATCCTAATTTTTACTGATCACCTTGACCAGATAAAAACTGACATGGAATCAAGATTTGAAGATTTGACCAAGTTACAAATTCCGGATTGGATTCTAGATCCATTCTCATTTGAAGCTGTGAATAAGCTTGATAACTCTTTGCAGACAGAGTTTCTAGATCTGAAGTATGACTGTGAGGTGAAAATCATTTTCAAGCAGAGCAGTTACGAGTTAGTATGGGTGAAGCTTATCGACACTTATCCACAACTGTGGGGAAAAACTGAACCACTTCTCATCTCGTTCCCATCAGCATATTTAGTTGAAAAAGGATTTAGTTCTGTTGTCCAGCTCCTCACAAAACAGAGAAATAAGTTGGACATTTGCCTCAAAGGAGACTTGCGCCTGAACTTGACGAACATAGAGCCGGATATTCAAGCTTTAACTGAAATCTACCAAGCACAAGGCAGCCACTGAAAAGGTAAAATAAAACAATAACAAAGTTTTCAAACTTTCATTTACTTTTTAAAATTTTAACTGTCAACTTTCTTAATTCTTCCCGATTCCAATTTAAAAATGAAAACATGTACTCGTTTTTTAAATGACTGTCAATGATCTTAGTTAATTATTTCACTTCTTTGTTCTTAAAAAAAAATCTGTAAAAAATATACATTTTAATTATTTTATTTTATTTAAGAGTGACCGGATAAAACTGCTTTGGTTGTTTTTATATACGGTAATTAAATTGTTTAAAATAATAAAAATGCTTTATTATTTACACTTTACTTTAAATTAAAATTAGGCATACAATGAAAATGAAAAGGGGGCGATGGGTGTTAATCAACCTCCAGAAAGGGGAGATGGGTCACATGCGGTTGGGAACCACTGTTTTACACGAAAAAAAGGGTAATTTTAACTCATCTAGTTATGACGTGAGAGTTTGTGAGTTCAAATCTTACTCGGGTGAACTGGGGTGGTTTTCTACTCTCCCTCACTCCACGTAAACGTTGGAACATTCCTACCTTACTCCTCCAATCCATGACGGATACCTTAATCCACGCATGTCGACGGATGATACCAAACATTGTGCATTAGTTTGATATTTCTTTACATCTCTTCTTTTCACTCATACGCTATCATTACTCTGCCTACTCGCTTTGCATTTTCGTTCAATGTGCGGTTTGATTTAGCTAGTCTTAGCTATCAACGCATCACTTCTACACTATTTACCACCGCCCTTCTTGCCTAAGCTTAAAGAGTTGTCATTCACACGACTATCTTTTTGCTATCTTTCATTCGTTCTGGAAAGAGTCAGGAGTCATTCACGACTCTCTTGTCGTTCTTCATTCATTACTACGAAAAAAATCAACTATATATGTTTACTATTGCAGCACAGCCTACAATATTAAACTAATACCCGTATCACATGACACTAGCTCGTACTTTGGAAATCCAGTGTGCTAGCTAGCACGTCATCATATAGCATAATTTGAATCAGAAAAAGTATACTGATTCTGCCTCTTGGTACTGGCTTCCATACTAGTTGTGGGTATAGAACGGGCGCTATTTTAGTACAGTCACCGACACTAGTTTGTGTAATTCGAGCAATCAATACGCGCTGAGACTGTGGCTGTATCCGAATAGTCTACTTATGCGGCGTCGCGTTGGCTCGTGGCGTTGATGGCTGCATTGGCAATCACGTGACTAAGTGTAGATCTGTCCGAATAGTCGCGGACTAGACCGATGCAGTTTTCTCGAGGTCTTGGTAACCATGGTTACGAAAGCTACGAGCCATGCGGCGTTGGTGCGGTGTTTGACTGACAATTGTTTTAGTATTATCGTTTCATCTGTTGAGCACCGACTTACACAAATTATTCGGTAGGAAGCAGCACTGCAGGCCCAAGTGTGTTGCCGTTCGAATAGTTTGATGCAATCTTCACTATGAAAACCACGAAAAGTGTAAAATTATCAAGACTCCATCAAGTCTGCATCAAGTCAAGTGTACTTGACTATTCGGATACAGCCTGTGTGTATATAAATTGTAGAAATGGCGTCAACATGGTCATCGGATGTGATTTTTCTGTTGGCAGAAAATTATTCTATACATCCTTGTTTATTTAATACCAAATTGCCACAATATGGCTATATATAATATAGTTAATTAAAAATATGTCATCAATAAACGACAAACTGTGTTCTAGACCCAATTTTAATCTAAATAAACTTGATAGCATGCCAACCTTGAGTGTTTGTTTTTTTAGAATATAAAGTGTGCGTAGGCCTAAAAAAGAACATTTGTGTATCAAACATTCTGTACTTGGACACCCATGGGCTTAGGAGCCTCTGATCACATGGTAAATAAATGAATACAAATTTTTAATTTATGGAGATACTAAACGTTAGTGTCACCCCAAATGTATCTTACCTAACCTCCGAATGTATCATTTAGCATCCCGCGACCATTATTTAGTATTTACAGCCAGTCCCGCGTGCATATTCTTTTCCTACACCCCCTCTAATCATTTCCAATATCATTAATACAGCTGCTGCACTCAAAATTAATCTCTGACGTTCGAGAAATATTTGCACTAGAACCTAGTACCAAACTAGCAGCGTGTGAATACTCTAGTCCCGTTTATATTGTACTTGCTAGTATACAGATATCTAGGCGTTGGCTAGCACACTTGATTTCTAGTACAAGCAAGTGTCGTGTGATAGTAACTTAACTATTTTTTTTAACATCAACAGACATAGTTCTGTGATTTAGACACTAAAGGCTAATTATTATAAGTAATATGCGTAAGTAATAAAATTAAAGAATCAAACGCAATAAGTTTCGTATAAGTTACACATATATTCTAATTCGTTTATAAGTTGAAATGGAAGAGACAGATTTGCACGCTCGGAGCGGGAATTGTGAGAACTATTTAGGAGTCGATCATTAAGTTATGGCGATGAAGGTGTGAAGGGATTGGGAGCGAGCCAGCCATGCTGTGAACGATATGACTCTTATGAACGACTCTTTTGAGTGAGCGAGCTTATGTGAACCAACCAGCTCGCTTCAACGAGCTGGTTCGACCATAGATAAAGGAGTAGTAGGTTCGACCCATCACTAAACTCAACTGGCTAGACCTAGTGTATGTCTCAAGGTCACATGACCTGCACAACACCTGGACAGTATTACAGTGTTGCCATACATATAAACAAAATGATCATTTTCCATGTTCTTCTGCGAGAAAAATCTTCGAAAAAAAGAATGGCTCAACGTTTGGATCACTCTGTAATAGTTGATTAAGTTTATAGTCTTATTTAAATATCCTATTAGTTAAATTGAAAAATGAAACTTGAACACGGGAATCAAAGAGTGAATAATGGCCCTTGGCATGAGTCTACTCTCGGATAGCTCAATGGTTAGAGTATTGGCCTCAATAATCCAGAGGTTCAGGGTTCAATTTCTGTGCCCATTTGTCATTTTTCATTTGATTAATATTTTGATATTTATGTTGATTATTTATTATATCACATAATAGTCGACATACTTTTATATTTAAATACTAATAAAAAAGTAGATAATAGGTGACACGATTGTCTAGTTTAAAATTCAGCTAGTCCTCAAGTGGCACACTGGTCTAGTTTAAAATTCAGCTAGTCCTCAAGTGGCACAATAGTCGGAAAAGCTTTGCCTTCCCTGCCTTAGTCCATGCAGCCAGCAAATCGGGCTATGTGATATAAATTTGTACTTTTTTGTTGAGTTGACTAAACAAAATTCGTCATGTATCATTTGTTCTTGGAATGAACTTGAAAGGAGTTTTTATGAATTACTGCTAGTCCCATATGTTTTAAAGAAAGATGAAGTTTATCTGCATTTAAAACTGTCAGTATTTTGATAGTGTGCTACGTATTCAGGGAACGATATTACACAACTGTCAACTTGAAGACAAGCGTAACTTGACTTCTTTCCTCAAACCTACACAAACGGCCGGCGTACACATCCTAGCGAACTATTTGTTGAAATGCTAGTATGCCAGGACAGCCTTGGTTCTCGGATAACTTCAATAAATAATCAATCCTAATTTTAAAAAATACAATAAAATGTTTAAAAAAATGTTAATACACACATTCTTCTTGAGAAATCCTGGGATATTTCATAGGGAGATCCCGGACTAATATATTAGACTAGAGAACCGTGTGACATTTGCCCGAAAATTAGACCAAGTTAAATTGTCTATGTTTTGTAGAAAAAAAGTAAACTGTGCATTCCAGGAAATAACGTAAATATTATTTATATTGTCTGCTTTAATGTTATTTGCATCGATAGTGATGCGGACAGAAAGATATGCATATCTGGACCAAATTTTCAATAATCTGGGTAATCAGAGTGGATATTGAAGGAGTTTTTTCCTAAGTGGTCTCCCACCTTTCTTTCAAGCTAATATGGGAGGAACATTTCTCATTTATATTATTTTCTTTACCCAACATGAATTTTATTAGGCTGGTAGAGTGATGGGGAAGTAAAACGCGGTTAAAATAATATTATCAATTATATAAATATATACTGCAACATAGAATATAATTAAAATAAAACATACGATTTATATAATATAATGTATATATTATATTATTTAGCCTACATGATAGATATAATATTATATATTTTATTATATAAATATGTTATATGTTTTATTTAATATATATTATATATGTTATCTACAACAAAATATATAAAATAATATATTTTATGATATATTATACATTATATATAATATATTGTATATTATAAATGATATATTATACATATTATATATAATGTAATCTATTATATTCTAATATAGATTATATACATCATCAGATATGTATTATATAATAGATATTAAATATGGTATTATTATATTATATATAATATACATGAATATTATGTATAATTCATTTAGAATATACCTATATTATACATTATTGATTTGATAAATGTATATATATTATAAATATAGATATGTCTAATAAAAATATATATAGTATACAAGTACTTTATTTATAATTATGTAACATTAGCTTGTACTGCTAATATCTCAATCTTACTACCCGCCCCAAATAAACTTAAACTCTCATTCATCAGTATTATCAAATATAACAATCTTACTATGTCTAATATAGGTGCTCTACACACCCGGTGTGTCTTCCTAAACAAGTTATTAAAACAAACGTCTACATGCGTTAACAAAATCACGACGTTGTAAGATGGTGAATTCCAGCTTTGTACAGTTCTGTGTTTCTTATATTCTTACCTCGTAGATAGTTATGACATTTGAGCACGAGCAGAGATCTGGTGTACCCTCCGAGGGCAAACTGCAAAGACTCCGGTCTGTTCGGGTCCCCACGGTCAAATGCTTCAACCAGCTCATCCGCTAACGAGGGCTGCACGATTGCCATCACAGCCGCTGTAACATTGCCAACATTACAACAAGTGGTGACTTGACCTACCTTAAACAATATGGTTCTCATCAGCTCTTTCTAAGAAACACATTAGAGGGTTTACATTTTAAGTAATAAGCTTGTTTAAATCAAGTAGTCAAATATACTAATTCATATTATTTATATTTTAATATTTTTTAATGTTCAATTTTCTGCCTTTCTGTTTGTTTCCTGTAAACTAAAACAAGTTGTAATCGGCTCGAGGCCGGACTTGAGTTGTAGTCCTTATTTTGCAGAATGGAGGGTAAGCTATCTCATCAGTCATCAGCGAGCGAAGTAGCGTAAAACACGTGACTGTTACCACCCCTACTATTCATAACTACTGCCAGCATGCTGGCCTAGCTACTCGGGGTGTGAATGTTGATGTCATAAGGAGCTGCTACAATTATTAACAAGGTGTCTCACTAACCATTCGGGATGTACGCTTGCTTATTCACTGTTAAGCTATTGTATTAGGGATGATTAACACTAGAATATAGAGAAAGTGTGTCCACATTTGCGTAGAGGGAGAGTGGAAAACAATGAATGAAAACCTCCCTCAGCACACCTGACCGAGATTCAAACTCCAATCTTCCTTCATCAGTAGTGAAGTCTATTTCAAGGGTATCACTTGAGAGCCGTCACGTCCAACTGGTACCGCTATTTGGGGACCTTACATGAGCTCTATAGGACCTAGTGCACATACATACATATATGCATACATACGAGTCATAAATGCGATTTCATACTTAAAACTCCTAAGGTCACTTAATAGGATATTGGTCCTTACCGACATTGCTCCCAAATATGGCAAAGTACACCGTGCAGACTCTTAGGGAAATCATGTTTATGGAACAATAAAAAAATTGTATAATATATTATTTAGCATTTTTGAAGGGCGTAAGAATATGACAACTAACCAATATTTTAATCTATTCCATTACGTCTTTGAAAAAGTCATAAATCCGTAATGGATTCGTTCAAAATAAATCGTGATTCAGAAATAATCAATAAAAATTTAAAAACTATAGATGTACAAAATTATCCAACTAAGATGTTTCCATAAAAAAATCCATAGTCGCAACAGAAAATACGGAATATATAGGATTTTAAAACGATTATTTTTTAAAGGCTGCTCTACTATTTGAAGGGAAGACTCTGAACTAGCTGAACGAAGAACTGGGTTGTGATGTTGTTCTCTTTGGGTGGGGGCCAGAGAGTTTGGTTGAAGGAAGTAGCCACAATAGAAATGTGGATAGTGTCCGGCTGACCTGCGCGTGAGGCAGATAAGAGAAGTCAGAAATAACTTATCAGCACATTCATACTAAAGTGGGAGTCTTGAGAAGTCACAATGCATACTTCGGGATTTGACAGAAGAAGAAGAAGAAGAAGAAGCTATAAATCACAGCTACATCTATGCGCCCCACAGACTCGCAGGTCCAGCCTGTGAAAGGCCACAGCTGGAACTGGGAGAAAACTCCCAATGTGTGGGCTCGGTATGTTGGAAGGACAGGCGACGTGCGGCCTTTCGGTCGGGTTGTAATTCCATATCTGTGGCGTGTGAGGTCAGAAACCAAACCTCTCAGTCTGTGGGGGTAAAAGGCAAGATCTGTGGCAGGTGAGACTCAATGCGCATGCTCAATGCCGTTTGCTCTCCTCATTACCTGAGTTTTTAGCTACTTTAGTTCTTCAAATGTGGTGTGTTGGATTTGTTATTGTATAATTTGATTTGTATTTTCTTTTCAATGAGGGATTTCACTAGCGTATTTATGAAGTAAAAGCAATCATAATTCATGTGAAGATAGCTTCTGTAATCTTTATGGTTGTTTTCCCGTAACTCCTTCAAAACTACCATGTCATACAAATGATCCCTTTTTAGATACCACTGCATACATCAAAACCTCCTAACTCGTTTCCTCCTTCTGTTCTCTTCCTCAATGACACTTAATGCTACAATAATAGCTGCAAGTTTTCTTTTTAGATTCTCGCCATGAGTGCTTTTAGGAAAGTGGAGCTTCCTCCGTGGTCAGACGTGCATCTGCAGCCTCTAGGTCTGTGGACAAACGAAGCAACAGTTCTGATGGTTGACAAACCCAGCATTGGGCCTTTCAGTATGTGGGGGGCTTAAGAAAACACGTGGAACAGAATTAAAAGAATATTGGAAACAAAGGTAGTCTACCAATTTATTAATTTAGAACATGTAGTTCAAATTTAATTATTTATTTTCAAGTAGTTTGTTATGTAAAGCTTAATTTTATATATTACTCTATAAAATGTTGTTACAACTAGAAAAACTATTAAATATCTACCTAATAAATTGTGAATTTTTGAAATGATTCCCGATTGAAATATTCACAACTCATGTTCCACTAAACTAAATTTAGGATTTGTGATATATATGAAAGGTGATATCTAAGAAAAGACGCCAGCGTTTGCCTGTGGTGTGTATGGGAACACCTCGGTGAAAACAATAAATGTGTTGAAAAATGTTCATAAAGAACCATTCTTTGACAGGTTTAAAAACTATTTTTATATCATAGCAATGTCTTGCAACTTTGTTTTTGATAAATACTATCAATGACATTAAAAAAAATCCTATATAAATAAAGAAATAAATACAGTATCTTTATTATATGCTCTAAAAATATCTTTCTTCCAAGACTACCATAGGCTGTCGTGCATCCTAACTGCTTAATACAAACCAGTGAAAACAACCCAAAACTGTAAGGACGTACACAAAATGCTAAGTTCATTTAGCGTGGTTTCCCGGAAAAAACAACAATAAGGTAATTTTTATTATTTCCAAAATGATTGAACCTTAGGAAATTAATATTGTAGTACCTACAAATATGACCAAGATAATTTTTTACTTTTATATAGCCGTTTCAGTGGCCGCGTGATCTAACGTGCTACTCTCGCAGTAGACTAGACTGCCGATATCAGGGAGTTCGAGATTCGAATCTCAGTCGGGTGTATTAAGGGTGGATTTCAAAAATGATTTTCCACTCTCCCTCCACGTAAATGTGGGTACACTTATTATTAATATAACCTTCCTAATCCCAAAACCCTTAGCGTAATTAGTACATAAGCGGAACACCCGAACGGTTAGTAAGAAGCGGTGTTAAAAATACTTTTTATAGTAATTTTCACTTTTAATTTTTCGTGCCATTAAAGATCATTTTGGAGATAATTGCAAACTGAGCTTAATATTAATAGGAACTAACACAAATTGCTGGAGGCAGATACCGGGGATCTAACTGAGAGTCCGCACATTTCATCTGGAGACTAGTGTTGCGAATGATGTTGGTTATGCCGTTCCATCTGGACATTGTGTTCATATGGATAATTAAAGTGCATTTACACAACCAGAACGGTAAGCGGATCCAGAAATCACATTTTAATGTTTAATTGTTCATTTTAATTTGTTTTTATATTTATCAGACTATTCATTCTATTTGGTTTAAGACATTCGGCATGCTAATCAAAATATATACTCCTTGATTATAATTATTTTCTTATTATAAAATTCCAATATTTTCAATGTTTTCCAGAACTTAATTATGGTTTTCCAGATATTTAATATCAAATTATAAAATAATGAAAATTATTTTTCCAAAAATTAAAATTGAGTTTTTTTTAAAACATTTTATAGTATTTCAACCTATAGGCCCATAGAACACGTTACGATGTGGTTAAAAGTTTAAAAGGAACGGAGTAGGAGAGAGAGAGAGGGGGGGGAGGCAGCTCTCCAAAATAATGAGAAAATTTACTTTTCGGTATGGAAGAAAATTTAAATTTGCCGAGTTTAAAAAAGGGCTAACCCAAATAACTATAAAAGGTGTAAAGTTTGGAATTTAAAAATCAGGTCAAGGGAAATGGGGGAGGGGCGCCTAAAAAGTATCTAAACTAATAGTAAAAAAAAACTTCTCAAAAGGGTGCAAAACTTAACTGTGTAATTATAAGATAATATGATCGTGCTTTCAAAATTTTTATTTCTTACGATTTTCCGGGAACCCCATTAGAGTTACGGGGAAAATGTTAGGGCTTAAAACTGTAGAATACATAATACTATTTCAAATGAAGTAAATCAAATCAAAATCAGTTTATAAATGGCTGAGTTATTGCCATTTTAAGAATTCTTATTCCGCCATTTTGAATAAAATATGGCGGCTGAGAAACCATGAACCACATCATGTGACCAATATATTTTTACTAATATAAATGCCCAGAAGTCAGAATGAGGGCACATAACAGGAGTTAGCTCCAAGACTATGATTAAATCCTTAAGGTTACCTTCTTAGACTCTTTTTTTAAATTCTTAGTGAACCTGGCACGTTACACATTGTGAGTACCTATTCGGCTATAGAATCGATAAATATAGAAAGTGGAAACATAGTGTAACCACGTTGTTTGGGAAACTTTAAATTTTGTTACTACACACATTGTGAGCTTGATGTATTAAATGGTGTGATTGCTGGTGCGGAAGGATATCAATCATTTTTCTTACAAACCTTTCAGGTATCAGTTCCATGTGAAAACACCCTGGAAATAGCCTTACAGTACAAGAGGCTTCCTATCTCTTCCTGAGGATGTTGCTGGTCCAGTAATCCTGAGAAAGTTCCTCCTAGTGGTCCTTACAGTACAAGAGGTTTCCTATCTCTGCCTGAGGATTTTCCTGGTCCAGTAATCCTGAGAAAGTGCCTCCTAGTGGTCCTTACAGGACAAGAGGCTTCCTATCTCTGCCTGAGGATTTTCCTGGTCTAGTTATTCTGTCAGAGTGTATCCTAGCCTTGACTCTCTGGCAACGTACGGATAGTTTAACCTGAAGGGTGACTAGATCTTTGACGATGTATCTGTGCAAATGGGGGGAGATCAGGGGGATTCATGTGCCCTTATCCATCACACAATAAGTGGTAGATAGCTAGTAGCTTCCAGGATAATCAATCAGGCTACCTCCATGAGAGGTCCCCATTACGCAAATTAGGTTGAACGCCCCCTTCAGGGCAATTCCTAAGGCTAAGTGCCTGACCTCCTATGAGGGCCCAAAATGCGAAAAATATATAAAAGCCCTCTTCATGGTGAAACCTATGATCGAGTTTTGACTCACAGTAGGGCAATCTAGGAAAAACCATTATTCAGGACGATACCTATGTTGTATCTTAGCACCCTTAAGTGTGAATCCAGCTCACACAGATGAAGGTGACATCTCCTTCAACCTATCAAACTTTGATCAAGAAGGGAGGATTTTTACCTGATGTCCTGTGATGACAGGGCCGATAGCAGTCATAGGGTAATCGAGCCTAAATTGCCTGTTGTGCATATAATGTGTGAAGCTATGGTCAAAGAACATAGCCATGATGGGTCAGAAGATCCTTGCAAGAGGTGTTTGTTCCCAGAGATAGCCATGATAAGTTAGAGGATCCTCGCAAGAGGTGTTTGTTCCCAGACATATACATGATGGGTCAGAGGATCCTCGCAAGAGGTGTTTGTTCCTAGCCATATACATGATGGGTCAGAGGATCCTTGCAAGAGGCGTTAGTTGCCAGACAGCCATGATAAGTTAGAAGATCCTTGCAAAATGTGTTTGTTCCCAGATATATACATGATGGGTTAGAGGATCCTTGCAAGAGGTGTTTGTTCCCAGATATATACATGATGGGTCAGAGGATCCTTGCAAGAGGTGTTTGTTCCTAGCCATATACATGATGGGTCAGAAGATCCTTGCAAGAGGTGTTTGTTCCCAGACATAGCCATGATAAGTTAGAAGATCCTTGCAAAATGTGTTTGTTCCCAGATATATACATGATGGGTTAGAGGATCCTTGCAAGTGGTGTTTGTCGCCAGAGTAATACATGATGGGTCAGAAGATCCTCGCAAGAAGTGTTTGTTCTCAGAGATATACATGATGGGTCAGAAGATCCTCGCAAGAAGTGTTTGTTGTTCCCAGACATAGCCATGTTGGGTCAGAGGATCCTCGGAAGAGGTGTTTGTTCCCAGACCTAGCCATGATGGGTTAGAGGATCCTCGGAAGAGGTGTTATTTACCCAGACAAGTGGTTGCCAGTCTCTTACAATGCATGTGAGTTAAATCTTTGGAAATACTCTAACTTATATAAGATTCCAGATTATTTTCGTGGCGGGTTTCTTAATGCCCTATTCTAATCTTTGAAGCTTCCTGATCCTTTTCGTATTCACATTTACTTACTCAAAGTGATCTAAATAATCTTGTCCAATATTTGAGCCTATCTAACAGGCTATCAAAACTTTTAGATTCCAGATTAAAAGATGCGTTTTTAAAGAATGGCATTTTGCCTTTAAGAATCTCTTTTCACTTAAAGATGGAGTTGTTTTAATAAATTATTTTATTTTATAATAGAATCACTTTCTCACAAGTACAAAACAAAATAGTGGCATTTACTTATCACTTCATCTAAAGTGAGCTTTAAAGCTGAGCTTATCTACAATGGAAATAAGTATCAATCAGTGCCACTAGCTCATGCTGCAGCTATAAAAGAAACATTATGTGAACATGAAACTCTTACTGGAAAAAATCAAGTAAGGAGAATACATATGAAATATTTTTGGTGACTTGAAAGTCACAGCTCTTACCCTTGGACTTCAACTTGGTTTCACAAAAGAAGATAGTACGACCACCTGGCCCGGTTAGATCTTAGACTTTGACCTTTGATCCCAACGTATATAGAGTGTGAATGGTGATGATTACCCAATGTCGTTGTTTGTTACGCAATGCTCATTTCGCTCTCTGATTGGCTGTTGGTTTCCTCCTCCCCTAACATTCCCGCCCCCTAAAAACCCCCGGGCCTACCACCCCAGACATGTTAATTCTTGATGATTGCTAATAGGTTATTGTTGATTGATAATTAATTATTGGGTAGGATTGGGGTGTTAGAGTTTTTTATTTATTTATTGGCATGAAGTCCACGGCGTCGGGCGTTCCTCCCTCGTCATGGAGCACGAAGCTCTTATGATAGTAACGTGGTGTAGAATGAACAATGGCACCCTGTCACAAGACTCTGTTGGACTGCCTTTCACTTCTCGGAACAAACATCAACCTCTTCTGACGACAGTTTGGGGTAGAATGATGGTTTCCCTGCTTTGAGAAGCCTTTCACTTCCTCTCACTTCCCCTCCTTAGAGGTATATGTTGCAATCCCTTATGTGGTAATGGGTTTTTTCCCGGCAATTCATGTGTGGCGCCAGTTTGGCGGGCCTAAGGACAAGACGGGACAAGAATAGATCGTGACCTTGAATGATTAAGCAATGGGTTTTTCCTGGCTCCAGTTTGGCGGGTCGACAAGACAAGTCAGGACAAGAATAGATCGTGACCTTAAATGAGGGTGCAATGGGTTTTCCCTGATGTCTGGTGCTAGTTTGGCGGCTCGACAAGATAAGTCTGGGCAAGAATAGATCGTAACCTTGAATTATATTGCAATATGTTTTCCCTGATGACAAACGCCAGTTTGACGGCTCGACAAGACAGGAGTAGATCGTGGCCTTGAAACTGTGAGCTAGGTCATTGACCCTGTTCATGTTTGGTGAAGGCTTGAAGAGTCGATACTCGTATGTACGTATAAGGGGGACAGGAAGGTTTTTCGTGAAGAAAACACGATTTTACAAGACATATATTTTATTTATTAAACATTAAAGACATCATACATAATATTTATTATAGACTTTTAAAAGAATGCCTCATATATTCATTCATACGTTTTTATATAGTGTCTCTTAGATGCGTTAGTAAAATAACTTTTAGTTCACAATCCAGCATGTATTAGTATAACCCGAAAACTTGACGTGTATAGTAGGTAACACTGATAAGATCTGGGTGTTTGGAGTGCGTTTCCACCGTAGGTTGTTTGAGATCAATGACATCCGCTGATTCTGTTAGCGTGTTGCATACATCCACGACGAATGCGTCGATCAAATCGTAGCAATAGCATGTGACGGGTGTCAACCACATGTTCCGTCGGTCGAAGGCGATGTCAGTGAGGTCCCTGACATCACAAAGACGCGCCCAGCTAGGTGCTAGATAGGCGAGTCCTGCGTCTTGTTTTTCACTGATGACGACCATACGGTACCACACATGCGTTTCAAAGAGATTTCATGATTAGTCAGACTAAACTTCTGAGGAGGTTGCGTGTTGCTGAAAACATTGATATGACCGACTTGTATCTGCCCAGTTCTTAACACTCTGTACGGTTAGACACCGCACAGTTCCCTCGACATTTTTCTAGCTGGACATAGAGCGTAAAGTTGGTCTTGACGCTCATGCCGACGATGATTCGCTTGGCGTAGACTTCGTCCAGCGGGAACAAATTGTTAAAAAAATGGGATGTGAGCGGATTCACCGGCTTTGCTTTGCGGGCGCAAACGTCTTGACCTTCCATGATGTCTGTTCGTTTCGACGACTGTCGCGGATATGGTCGGCACGCCACTAAGACGCCCCTTTTATAGGCGCCCGCTGATTAAATACAGCCTTTCGAGGGGCGGCTGGACCCTATTGTCTTGAAAAATGTGTTGTGGCATCTAACGACCTTAGCGTCGTTGCCTGTATGATTGGTGGGCGAGAATAGGCTTAGAAAAGTTTTCATCGGAATGTTCTGGGCACGATAGAGAAGGTGCATGAGACAGTAATGGCCGCAAACGTCTTAGGCGATGCTTTGAAGTTGTAGCGTGCTATGGGACGTGCGGGGAGTGTTTTTGCGTATAAAGGCCAGATTTTACTTTATACGGGGTGGAAAACAATAACTGTCAAAATATTTTCCCACACCGTTCTTGTCGATAAAGATGGTGACACAATGCGTCCCAGGATTTGAGTCTGGATCGGTGTTGATGACTAGAGAGGAAGGATGAACTATTCTTTTAGGTAGATGATCAGCATGGAAAACACTCGACCATACAAAACGGAACCAAGGGTTTGTTTTCAGCGCACGTCTTATGGTGTGCGTGTCCATCTTCAATCACCAAATCTCCAAGTCCCCAGACGATAGAGGCCAAACAGAAATTCCAAATAGAACTATGTGCCATGCACATTGTGTGGCCCAATTTAAGTGTTTTCAAAGACGAACAACCTCTGTCGTACAGATCTACGATGGGTGTGGACGTGTATTTGACTAGAATTTTTTTCTATTTTTCCCCCTTGACGTAGACTGTTTGTGCACGCGTTGTGGCAAGGGAGATGAGGGATTTGAGCAGGCTGTAATCCACATCACCGCTATCCCAGGGAATACCGTGCAGATTGTTGACGATATAGTCGTCTTTCTATCTGGCATAGGTGGAAATTTCCTTGATATCGTATGGAGGTTTTAACACCCAATGTTGAAGTAATGTATCACATACAGATAAGACACTCAGTTCCTAGACGATAAACTTTTTGCCGTCGTCTATGAAGCTATGGAAATCTACAATGAACTTCATGTCTTAAATGATGGGGGTAAGGGACGGGAAGCCGTTTATATTAACTCCCATAATCGGTCACGACGTTTCTGTCCTTGTCAATGGTGATGATGTTGGCAAACTCCCCGTACACTATACAGTTGACGGTTTCGGTGAGAGCTCTGGTGAAGCTCACTACGATGCTCAGAGAGCCATGCCTAGTCAAATTCCAATGCGATTTCATGTGGGTGTACAGATTAGGTGTGAGATCGAAAGCCAAGAGATGATATCCCTTAGGGAATGCTTACCGTGTGATGTCGCTACTTTCGTTCATGAAGTGGATACGCGTTACAGAAAACAGTGTGTGATAGGATATTACATAATTGCCGTTTGAAAAATTGGGCTATAGTGGTTTCGACGGCACTTGTTCCCCATCCACGTACATCGAGAAATGTTTCATGGCGTAAGTTTGGTAGTTGAACGGGTTCTTGGTGCCGTCTCCGTTGAACGCCGCGTTTGATACAAATCCCACGATGCATCGATTGGGTAACTGTCCGGTGAATACGTTGTCCAGTGATTTCCCTTGCTTACCCGTAAGAATAGTGAGTGTATTTACTTCCACGTGGGTTATGGGCTAATTTGCGACACTGATGTTTAATGCTTTGGCATGTGCCAACAGTATAGAAGGTGCTACTTTGACACGTAGCACTAAAAGCCTGCTTCAGCAATATGAACCTTAAAGTGAGGGGGTTCATGGACGGCCATAAGAATAGACCCGTCTCTGGAACGGACTAACTCGACTCTGAGTTCATTGCCGTTCAAAAGGTATTTCTCTTGGTTAAACACGTCACCATGTAGATACCTCAAAAGATCCACCGTCTTACTTTTTGCGGTGAGATTGCGATGGGCCTCAAATACTTTGTTGCCACCGTTAGCCTCCTCAAAGTTTCTGGGGATATCTGTGAAACACAGACTACAATTCAAATGTGTTATATTTGCTTCACTGTTTTAATTGAGCAACGTCTCAATGTACGCTCTATAAGCATACGTGTTGCTGTGCGGTGAGACTAATTTTTGATTTAAAAAACATCCACCTGTGCTAATAGTGAATGCAACCATTTGTTGACGGGGTCGATTTGATCCACCTCTGTGAAAGAGCCACCGTCGGGTTTCATGATAGCCGCCCTGAAATAGAGCATAGTCTGTGAAAGATCGATATAGAACTCGCCTTGTCCGGTAAAGGTAAATTCAATGGGTGAATCATCAGTGAGGGAAGAGACAGTTTTGTACTGGAGCAATTGCCCACTTTAAAGACTGATTTTCGTGGGTGGCACGGAAAAGAGATCGAGTTCACTTCTGGCACACTCGCAGGAGTGGGGGTGTAGAAATGTTATTTTAACTGAAAATATCAACCGCTTCTTTTTTGACCTTTTTACGTCGGGCAACGACAAAAGACTGACGCCGGTGCTTCTAATGACGCCCTTTATAGCCTGCGTTGGTCATGTGTTTGTCGACCTTCTGCTCCACCTTGCGGTTCATGTTATTTCCAGCCTCGCTGACACGGTCCCGTAGCACCTCCTTGAAAGGATGACACTGTCGGAGAGCACATCGATACCCGTATGAAGCACCTTTTTTCCAATGGCTTAAACGACGCTTCTCAGCAACCATACGACGATTTTGAAAAGGCCACTTATAAAATTTCCAATCCCATGCCCTCGTTGATAGGGAACACCGTGGTAGGTCGAAGATATATCTGCTCCAGCCTGGTTGACGTAGCATCTTATGTAGGGAAATTTCATGTTGAACAGCATCGAAAATGAAGTTTCACGCACACATTTCCAAACGTGAATGGTACAGGTTCACAAGTGTCTGTTCTTATATTGATTTCTAGGCTTTCAATTTACCTTCTAAGCACGGGCATTTAGTGCAACGGATAATAGTTAACTGTCTTATCTATGGCGAATAGATAGTTTATATTTTTGATACCGACGATACGTAACAGCGGTGCCACAGTGTCACCCAAGGGCTGAGGATCATAGATATCCGTGTAGATGTACATTTGTGAGGGCAGGCCTAGTAGAACGTTGGCGGCGTACGGTGACTTTGTTGGGACTTTGATCAGATTAGTCAGATGATCAAAACCGAGCTGTAGACTTATTTGACTTGATAAAGTCAGCAGATGTTAAGTGAAGAAGAGACAACGTCAACTTTTTTGGGGGGTGTTTTTGTACTTGAATACAACTCCTTAATCCCCTTTAGACGCCTCTACTTCGTTTAGAGCTTTGATAAATTCATGGATAGTGCTCTAGTTTCCATAAGAGATATGATCCTTGATTATTTGTTCCACGCCATTAGAGTCTACCCAGTTGTACCATACAATATTGTAGCCCTCGGGTACGGTCATGAAAAATCACGAATATTGAAATTAAGCCACAGTGATTTCCCATTGACCTTCGAGTGTAGGACGGTAAGGAAGTTTAGTGTTGAAGTTCGTGAGAGTATTTTTCGGGAAATATCCCATAGAGCTGTCCCTCGGCAAAGTGATGTAAAACTGGTCATTCATGGTAGGGCGCTGACGTAACTGGCAGGAATCCAAGAATTAAACTTGGGTAACCTTTGACTTTACCGTTGACACGTATTATTTTATCAACAGTAAAAGTTTCGGGAAGACGTACGCATTGCAATTCGGGTTCGTAAAGCGTCGTCTCCACCTCTTCGCCTCAAGATTGGTCAGCCTGTAGATGACAGATTGTCAAAATACGACACTGCTGACTTCTAAAATCTCTTCACTCCAATTGGTTTCGTAGCCCTTTTCAAACGGCATTTTTGATTTTCTAATACGCACCGTGTCACCAACTTTTATTTTAGGCTTACTCTTCGAGTTTGGACGCCTTTTGGCGTACAGATTATCTCTGACTTGAAGCACATTAGTTTCTGAAACGTTGGCAGGCACCATCTTGATACTGGCATGTTTCGCGTCAATGTAAGCGTCGACCTGATCTTGGAGGACGTCCACATACCGATATGTGTTATTTTGGTAAAGTAGCGCCACATGCGTCCTTTCGAGTTCTATTGAATCGTTCCATGATTCTTACCTTCACGTCCGGCTTATGAGTGGTGTAGTAATGCATGTCTTCTTTTCTAAGAAATTTCCGGACTAGACGTGCCGTCAACTCTGTCCTCTTGACCGTCTGTATACTTAGAGGTTTACGGCCAATTTGTATGAAAATGTCCCGAAAGGCGTCTCTCATGACGCTCCCCGTCATGGGTGGATGCATCCTCTCCCAGACCATCTGTCTAAACATGTCTATGAAGGTGAGCAAGTACACTGCCCATCGTTGTATTTTCCGAGACTAGGCATATCGTTGAGATGGCTTGCCAGAGATCGTCGATTTTGACACCACGTACTTGTTTAGTGGAAACTTTTTTATCACAGGTTTGTGTAGGATATACTCGTCCTACGCTTGAAGCCATTCTCGTACATTTTCGGGATCTTTCTTGGAGGCCTTTATGGACGATGCCTCCCCTGCAAAATCTGCAGGATTAGAAGGGTCGTAGTAGATGTCGGCTAAACAGTCCATTACGCTCCGAACGGCAGCCACCTGTTTTCGTCCACCTTCTTAAGTTTCTTCTTCTTCTAAGACGGTGTAAGTGGCTGTGGTACGGGCTTTGGATCTCTAATGGGCGCCAAACGTTTCTTATTTACAATAAATGCTTTCAGAACATTTATTTTTGCAGTGCCGCGAGAAACCCTCACCACCCTGATGGTTCGCTGTGTCTTCTTGCTCTGACCAGATCGTTGACTAAATCCACAATATTGGATCCACGGAGAGGCGTATTTTGAATACTCACTTCTCCGTTTGAGTCCAAAGAAATGCCGCCTCGGGAATTAATATGTTCTAGTAAAAGTTCAGCTTTTTTACGTGCCTGTGCTGGTACAGTATTAAGTATGGCGGGGATGGGAAGTACAGACATTTCAGGGGTGGTGGCGATGTTGGTAGTGGTACTTTCAGATGGCAGAGTGTGTTGACTAAAGTTCAGATATTGCTGTAGCACTTGTTGGTTTAAAGAACATTTAGACTTGTTAACAATTTTTTAAGCTTAGATTTTTTCCATTTCCTGGTCCAACTTGGAGACCACTAGATTTGTGGCCTATGCCACTTGGTGGTGGTGTTGCTTGTAACAGTGTAATATTTCCGGGGACACTAATATCATATTTTTCGTGTGTTCCATTATCTACTTTTGAATAAGGAACCGAGGACACCGCTTATTAAAGGGGCTAAAAGTATGTGCAAGAACGCTCCTCCCCTCTGAACGATTAGTGTTCTCTTCTTCTTCCAGCAATCTCCTCGTTTGACCGGCTTGCGCAAAACCTGCTTGTGATCACGTAAGTTTGTCTTCTTCACATTTTTCAACGGCACCCTCCCGTTTAAACTATTGTAGGCACACTCGAAAACAGAGTCATTCAGATTCTTGTCGGCCACTTTCAGCAAGGCGACATGTTTCTGCGGATTCATGTGATACATTTCACGTAGCAGAGGGGCCTGCTTCAGCACTTTGGGACTCATGGTTAGGAAAGGATTTATAATCGGGAAATGTCGGTGTTTTTATATCTTTCGCGTTGTAGGTACACGCAGCATCCGACATTTGTATAGGTTCTATATCCGAACCATTCTGGTGTAGATTTTTTCAAATCTGACAATATATACCCGTGAGGAGTACTTGTAGTATCAGCGTAAGCCTCTTGTTAAACACGGGGATTTTCAGGACAGATTAGAGGTGCAAAGTGTTGAATCTGGGCTTTATCCTTGGGATTTTTAAAAAGCACGATATAATGTGCGTTTAAGGAAATGTCTCTTTGGCCCTTGCATTTGTGGAATATATTTTTTATAACGTACATGACGCTAATATTTTGATATTGCCATCCTTTGGTGAAAAGATCGAAGACCTCTTCGTAGGCTTCACGCATCAGGATGTCCAGGATAATCAGCTGTGGAGAGTCATTACAGATGTCATCCATTTCCGATAAACCCTTAGAAAATATGACGCGGTGATTAGCCCCGTCTTGTTCGAATCCTGGTTGCCATAAACCATAATACCATGTGATTTTATCAAATTTAACGCTACACACTCTTTTCAAGTGATGGATAGAGTCTGCTATAAAATGTGACTTTCCACAGCCGGAAGGGTATATTATAATGGAAGAAAATGGATGTTTCAACTTGTCCATAATGTTTGAGACTGAGGTTATAAGATATATGAATTTTTATTTATAGGATAGGAGGGAAGAGGGGTTGTAGACGTTAAAACCCAAACATAAACGTTTATACAATATTTATTTACGATCATGAAAAGTATACATTGAATATTTATTTACACACAGTGAAAGGTATAATGGGAATATTTACAATATATATATTTATACATATTGGGAATAGTAGCCTCGGTACTAAAAAAAAAAAAGATGTTTCAATATAATATATACATAGAGATGGTTTCAATATAAAATAAAATAAAATATATATATACAATAAGTTTATTATATTTAACTTGAATTAAATTAAATATATATACAATCAGTTTATTATATTTGAATAGAATTAAAATAAATTTATATACAAACAACTAATTGACTAGAAAAAAATTAGGTAGTTTCAGGATTGTTATAGCGAATAAACACTATAAAAATGTAACTCGAGTGCATAAAATAAATCAATAAAAAAATATGAAAATAAATTTCAAATCATTGAAAATTGGTATGTCAGTGAAACTGTCTAGAGTGAAAGAAAAAAGGTGATTATTCAGCCTGTCAAATGATCACATTTTAGTCGTGGCGAGTGCGTTTTCAAGGACCCTGATACCCAAATGACAACGTATTAAAATCATCGGTTATCCGACGTTTGGTGTACACTTGCTGGTAGACTTTAGTCTGCGAAACGGTACATACAGTCGCAAGACCCTTTCTTACAATATTGTGCGGTATCTGAATGTATATTTCCTCATTCTTTTCAGGGACAATCGTTTTCAAAACGTCAAAATTAATGTCGTTCCGGTTGCCATTGCTTATGTCGATCCCGCGAACCTTGCACACCGTTTTTGTTTTGGAAGGATCGCCACCAACACAAACTCTGTACTCGTAATTCTTGGGATCACCAGATACAAAGGTGCTAAAGTATCTTCCAGGACCGAATCCTGAAGTTCATCAGAGAGGTCACCTAAATAGTCTCCGGTTATTGGGCTCAAATCTCCGAGGCTTTCTGTGAATAGAACGCTATCTGAATCATGATACAAAACAGGGTCCTTCAATTGTTCAAGGATGCTGTATTAGTGCAGCCTAGCCATAGCAGTCGTGTAGCACGCCACCGCCACACTCGTGTTTGGGTTAGGTCACATATCGTCACGCGCATCATTGTGTTTGAGGAACATAACCTCATCATTTACATCAATGACGCTGTCCACGGTGATGTACGGATCCATCAGGTACTTGGGGACGCCCTGATAGTCGTTGACAATGGCTAAGTGTGGTAAATCGGGTCTTTGACCAAACTTTATCTATAGTGAATTTAAAAAGAGTTTAGTCAGAGTGCGGAGACCAGGGTTTTTACAAACAGAGCTGAAATCGAGATTTACCATCTTCCCTTTTCTTCATGAGTTTGAATATAAGCTAAATTTTCCTCTTGTGAGGTACACCACACTGGCCATCTGCTGGCTTCTTGTTAATTTGCAAAAAAGTAACAATGTATCTGTAAAACAATCCGTCTGAACGTGTCTGATGATCGTAAACAGATACATTGTACTCCCACACTTCGTGTACTGCTTCAACGGTGTAGCCTTTCTCAACGGCTTTCTGGATCTCATCAATCACCCAGACGCCTGTCAACCAGCAATATTTTTTATCGTTGTGCAGACACGTACCATGGTTTTTTCACCTTCCCGCATTTCCTGCACAAAATGAACATTAACTTGTCGTGCATCCGTGTAGGCAATATGGGCATGAATAAATCGCGCGGAGGCGTCACTGTTACTTTGGCAATGCCTTCTACCTAATCTATAGACGGACAATTTGGTTTCAATGGAGTTTTGGGGTGGCTGACGGGTATTTTTTTTACCTGCAAACGTAAGATTACAATGAACACACATCCAAGTACTTGATCTTTTCTCCACAAAAATGGCCTGCTTTGTGAAAGAGTTTGATACAATTTGTACGCCAGCCAAAGAATGCATCCCTGGGGCGTAGGGGCTCCTTTGTATACACCTCATGCTGGAGTACACATTTTTTCAAGTCCTTGTATGTGCGTTTCATCGTATTAAACGTACACTCCATCATTTCTATGACCATGTAGACGATATTCTTAAACTTTTCAACACAAGCCATGGTCGCTAAATAGCGCGTCTTCATGGTTTAGTGGGGACTATTTTTGATATGGTAGGTCCTGTCAGGATAACAGTGAGGGCACCTGTGCCAATAGCATTCCCAGAACTGAAAGATGGTGGTGGTATCTCCAGCTTTAAAATCACCGTCAACACGTCACCCTAACTCATATTCCTCACCTCCGTTTACCCCATGAATAATAGAGACACCGCTTTGATGGGCCTCCCAGCAGAGCCATTGTACAGCGACGTGCGACTGTTGGTCTGCACACCGGTAGCCACCGTAAGGGAGAATACCAGCATTATTCTCCTTAATTTGACTTCGGCGTTAAACCAACATGGCCGCTCCAGCTATTGTACACGCCTCTCTGAAATGATCCACCTTTGCTTTCTCTATGAGCATATATCTAAGCTTCAGGCTGGGAGTGAAGTGTGCGAGGAATTCTGGAGGAACCTGGGGAAGTGTAAAATTCCTATACCCACAGTTGACATGGAGAAAATGCTGGAAAGAGGTGAGATAAAAGTCGAGCATGCCAGGAACAATATATTATCCACACGCACGATAATACATAGTTGGACGTATGGATTTATGGAGGCGTGCTGGGATTTTTGTCTAAAGACGGACCAGCTGAGCTGAGGGCCTTCTATAGAGAAATGACAGTCGAAGGGTTTGTAAGAAGGTTGCTAAATCAGAGATGCAAGTACAGCTATGGTGTCAATGAGATATACTGTACGAATGCAGGAAATAGGTCTAGTGGGTACAGTCAGGTCGCGGCTAGTCGGGACGCTGACATTTCATGTCTTAGGGACTATGAGATTGTGGCGTCTGGGCTACTCGGGGTGACGTCGACAATGCAGTTTATCAATAAAGGGGAAAGAAGAAACATGGGTGTACCTGTGAAGGCGGGGGTGGTAAGTATTGGGGTGATTTTAGGTTTGGTGGGGCCAAACCTCAGGAGGATGAGGAGAGGTGATAGGCTCTTTATGAGCCACCCCACAGATGATGAGATTGTTATGAGATTCATCAGGAACTATTTCTAGGCAAATAAGGAGAACCATGTGAAAATGAACCCTGCAAGACAAGGTGCGGCAATATACGAGGATGTGTAGAGGAAAAGAGTAAGAATTATCCTTGAGATGATGTTCTCGGAAGCGTACCGTGTATCGGAGGAGGTTGGTAAGAGTTTGCATCTACAGGTGGTGGGTTTTGGCTTAGGGGTTAGGAGTGGCTCAGACCATCAGAACGAGGTGTTCTATGAGGTGCTGAGAGAGTGCTTATACGAATCGCATAAGAGTTACTGCTCGGGAGGAGGTACCGTTGCGATTCTGGAGTTATTCTGGATGGAAGGTGCGATTGAGTATTTTCGAGATCACCTGGTAACCCTAAAGAAAATGGGCGTTCGGGTGATTGTTACGAAAAGAGCCCCCTATGAGGTCTTTGAGACTGAGGACCACTACCGGGTTACAACATACGCTTGGGACGGTAATAGTTGGCCTGGAAATGAGTTTTGAAATGGGAGGTTTGGTTCCACCTGTGATTCGGCAACAGCTTCTTCCACGCTGGTGTCGCAGCTGCATAATCCGAACATAAATCCCCAGGTTCTAAAGAACATAAGCATAATATGTAGAGGATTGCCGGGGGGAAGGAAAGAGGCTGTCCGAGAGGAGCCCAAGGAGAAATTGGAGGGGAAGAAAGGTTCGGCAGA
>CABFVZ010005028.1:0-15723 GCA_902151445.1 Timema monikensis
TCAGCAATAAAAAACATGTCAAAATGAAAAGTGTATTAATTCTTCAATAGTCGCCTATCGCGGTAACGTAAATACCAGAACGTTACAACTGAATACATGGAACTATATTTAGTAGCTTATCGAACTAGACAATGAGTTTATTTTGTGCATAGCTCTTGCACATTAATACTAAGTAAGGTTATTCTAAGAATGGAAAAGTTGGATAGTGGAAAATTCGTCATTAAATCAGGAAGAAATGATAACAAATTAGATGATTTTGCCATAAAATATCCACATTGTAGTAATCCACTCAACCATAGTTTAAATCTAGAAATAATTTGACAAGGAATACTTGGTAATGTTCAAACGACTAATTGGCACCGATTCAGGACTATGAGATGACACAAAATAATTTCAACATTTAGTTTGGTTGAATTGAGTTAAAAAATTTCAGTTATATAGAATATATTTAACAAATATCAGAAAATAAGATGTTTGATCGATTTTTTTAAATATTTTTATGCTGTTTCGCTATTATTTAGTAAAAAATATTTAAACTAATGGCTATTCTTTATATGCGAATAGTAAATGTTTGCGTCATTTTTAAAACATGAAATATATATTTTTCTCATTCCCTGCTGAATTTCCCTCCAAACCTATTAAGTATATTGAAACAATAAATTATTTTGAACTGATAATTATTAGCTTGTTAATATAGTAATCATTTCGATTAAAAAAACTTACAATTATGGGGAACCATTAATTAAATTATATCGCACAGGTAATTGGAGTCCTAATTAGAGATAATATTTCAGCTTTTGGCTCGGCTCAAACAGTATATCGGCAACGTAAATTAATGTGCTCAACTTTTTTTATGCGGTTACTTCGTGCTGTACCAAATAGTTTCAAAAGCGGAAAGTTTCCCAATAAAAAAATATAACGCTGCTTTTGAAAGTTTTTCATTTTATTTTTGTTTCGTGATTTTCAAATACATGGTATAGTTGATTCTCATACATCGGTAGACATTAAAATTCTTGATTTAACGATATATAACAATTCAAGCATAACAACCTACACTGGGATATATATCATAATGCATTTCCTGACTAGGGATAAAATATATCAAAGCTGTTTTAGGTGGCTTATTCCCTTTTTACTTTCTTGCTACATTACAGGTATAGAAAGTATTGTGATCGTCATAAAAGTCGAGCCTAAGATTTTGGTAAATCGTAATGTTTCATGACCTCCTGAAACAAAAAATGTGTTTTTTGCAATGCCACCTGTCTGTCTGTCTGTAGGTACCTAGGGCTAGAACCGAAACCATTTTACCGATTGGGCTAAAACTTGGTACCCGTAGTTTTCATATGATCTTCCCGAGGGGTTTTTGGAATTAGATGTCTAACCCTAAATTTAAGGATAGTTTACTGAGCAAAAAGAGAGAAAAAATAGATATTCTTGAAATTACCTCTGATTTCATTTTATATCTAGACACTGTTTATTATAGCTAAGATGGAGATACTCATTTTCTCATGAAAATGTATTTGAAAGTACTTTACATGAGGGAAATTTACTTATTTTCATCATTTCTCCTAAAATATTTGTCATACGAAATATCTTATCATTGTAATGTTATAGTACTATTAAAAATACAAATCCTTTATTTTAAATATATTTTTATAAATCCAATTATTTCTGAGTTATAATCAAATTTATATATTTGTTTTAATTCAGGTCTTTGAAAATGAATTTGATTCTTATGCTCTTTGATGGACAAATATGTTTCTCTTTTCTCAATTTTTCTCTAACGGTTACTTTGGAACCATCAAAGGTAAAAATGAAAACAATTTATTAAAACTACAGTGGTTGATAAACCACTATTTTCAAATAGGTTGACCATGGCATTAAGGTTTTAATAGGGGCGTGACCCCCTTAAGTTGACATTACATATCCTTTTTTTTTTAGCAAAGACACAAACAATCTTTCTCCAGTAAAATAATTTGAGCCAAATGAATGATTTTTCGAAATATTTAAATAAATAAAAAGTGTTTACAAATATCTTCTGAATTATTTAATACCTTTCCATTCTTATTAAAAAATCGTATTAATACTCTTTACAGGGATGTATTTTTTTTAGTTCAGAAGAAGTAGGGGGTTATTTTAAGGAGGAGGGGCATGTAAGGAGGGGGGCAAGTAAGGATGGTGCGGCAATTCTTGGGAGCGTCTTATGATATCCTCGGAATTCTTAAAGATACCAATGTGAAGTTTTTATCAAAACCATTAATTAAACCAGCTATTACTTTTCTAAGTGGATATCCTTAGAGTATTTCATGAAATGGCAAAGAAGATTTTTTTTACTTTGGAGTTTAGGAAGATTTATGACTCACCAAAATAATTGGAGGGTTAAACTATTATTTTATAAAAATGTATGCTTTGTAAGCTTTATAAGACTGGTTAAATGTAGTGTGTGTATATATATGTATATATATTTATATATATGTATTTATATTTATATATAGGAATATATATTTATATGTATATGTTATGGGTTGTGTGCAAAATCTGAATAATGTCGAGATTAGCTGGGAGATGTCAGCATTATCTAATCACAGTGGATAAAGTCGGAAATATAAAGTAATTTATCTCATTTATGAGCTTATTAGGATAATATTGACATTAGCCATCTAGACTTGGATAGCATTGAATACTATTTGTTTAACTAAGCACGTTTCAATACGGATTACATTTTGAACCATGATTTCAATCTAGGGCTTGAAATTAGAACGTGGTAATGCACTAACGTTCAAAATGACCCATTTTGATACTTTATTTCCTACTCACCCAAACCAACCTAACCTACCCTAATCCAACTTAACTAACCTAACCTCAACCCTATAACTTGACAGTATACAAGTGCTGCTGGATAGTGTCAAGATTATCCGGATAAATTTCAAAATATAATATTCAGTCGCCTCTCATTCAACATTATCCTGGAAATGTGGATAATGTCGACCTTATCCAATTTTTGTTTATACCCGTGACATATATTTTTCTTAACTTTTTTGGAGAATTATAGATACTCTGTAATTTCTTCAACATCTACATTCTTATGCAATCTTTTTGGAACTCTTAAAAATACTGTTGTACAGAAATGCCTGTTTTTTATGGAAAAAATCCACTAAATGAGGTGTAAATATGCTCAAAAAATATATATGAATAGGATATCTACGTTCAATGTAATAGATGATTCAAGATAATTTTGTTATTTTCTGAAAGATCCAGAATTACTTAAATGACCGAAAAATTAGAAACAAGATTGCACTTGAACCATAAAACGTATTTAAATGTTAATTTGTGCATTATTCATTTTATAGCAATGAAATGGGGATCAGCTTAGTAAGTTTTCACATTAAGATGAAATTATTTTTAAATCTTGTCTTATTTTATTAACTATGGGAAAACAGTTTAACTCGAATAGTAGTCAGTGGCCGTGGGCTGTTGACCTAGAGGTCCTTAATCTTAAATCAGGTTTAGATCTTCATTGCCTTTACCCATTATCTGTCATCAATATTATCATCCCCTCGTCTCGCCGGGACACTAAAAGCGCCTCCAAGCAAAGGATGTACGATTGGCTAATATTTCCACAAACTGAGCTACAGACTGATGTAGCCCATACGGACCCGCTCGAATTGCGGAATAAAGTATACCTGTCAGCTGGTCCACTCGAATTGCGGAATAAAGTATACCTGTCAGCCGGTCCACTCGAATTGCGGAATAAAGTATACCTGTCAGCCGGTCCATTCGAATTGCGGAATAAAGTATACCTGTCAGCCGGTCCACACAAATTGCAGGACAACCTGTAATCTCATTCAACTCCTAGCCACTAACCTAACCTAGCCTTGCCTAATCTAATTTAACCTAACCTAACATAACCTAATCTAACCTAATTTAACCTAACCTAACCTCCATGTCCGTTTTGAAAATTTTCACCCCGCAGATCGTGTAAGGGTATTTACAGAGCTCGGATGAGTTGTTCCGCAATTCGTGTGCACTGGCCCACAAACATGCTATTATTATCATTGTTATTATTAATATTTACCTAAATCATGTGCTATACGTGTGTTGGGACCTATTTTTTCCTATTCGTCTGCCCCAACATTATGTGTCGACAATATTTGATAAGTAGATTAAATTTACTTTACTTGTCAAAGTGACAGTTCAAGGCAGATGTATACGTATATATTATAGTAACTTTTAGCTGTCATGAAAGGCCAAAATTGTCATGAACGGATTATACCAGAGAAATTGTGTGTATCGATGCACTACCTATTTTTGCCGAAGTTTGATTAGATTCTATAAATTAACTCAAAATGTATTAAGTAAGAGCACATAAATATATATATTCAACAAAGAATACTGCGGGTAGAGTTCATAAAGCTTTTAAGGCTGAAACATCACGATAGTGAAGGAAAAATTGGTCAAAAGAAAGTTGAAAGAAGGAAATAAAGACGAAAGGAGCGTTAGATATTTCAACCACGTCCATTTGTTATGAAGTGACATCTCTCTGACAACACGCGAGGAAATAAAAAAAACCACCCCTGAAGGGAGGAAAGGGGGAGGGGTAATCTCCCTTAGGATCCTTCGCAGTTTCCTTGACATGTTTCTTGGAAACCTCACCAAGTACGGGGTAGACAAGAAGGCGAATAAGCTGTCCACAACATATTGTTTCACTGATAAGCAGCTTGTCACTCCATAAGACTCGGGAGAGAATTGTCACAGTAGCCATTCATGCCTCACATCAACAAAAAAAATAGATCTTGGTTGAAAAAAAATTAAGCCCGCCTTCCTCCCTCATATATGCATCAAAATTACTAGACCATTTCTTATAGTTGATGTATTTTAAATTCAGAACATAGATAAATATTAGAGTTAAAAAATAAACTTTAATCTACCAGATGTAAATAAGATTTGTAAAAAATTAGGGGTTTAAATTATTTTTTGACGTGAATACGTCTTTAAATTTGCTACCATGCGGGGGCAATCCAAAAAACCTAATGATAACAAAATCGGGGGATACAGTTTGGCGTTGTAGTTTCGAATCTATCCTCTACATCCAAAATTAAGTTATACCACTGGATAGCTAGAGGATCAAAAAATGCATTACAATACGCGAGAACAGTGACGCATCGCGCGCGGTGGAGGGGGAAGCGCCGCCATTTTGAGGTTATTTTGCTGCGTATCGAGATTTGCAATTAGTATAACTTTTGACTCGTAGAAGCTACGATGTTCGTTTAAGTTTTAATCGTCATCGGTCGTCAAAATCTATCGATTGTATATAAAACATTAGTTTAAAGTAGTGACAGTGAATATAATAAGGTGTTAGAATAAAAATATATTATCAAAAATATATAATGTTGGCCTATACGCGTCGAAAACCGTTGTAACTACTTTAAACTAATGTTTTATATACAATCGATAAAAATATTTTATTTAAAAAAAATATAACCCGTTACATAAACGTATTCACGTAGAATACACGGCCGTGTCCATGACACAGCCACACCCCACTTTTTCGTTTATACTTCTTTCACTAGATGTACCAGTGAATGTTATATAATATAGCATGCTAATCTCATATAAATAACGATGTTCACTTTGTAACTACAAAATGGCGGCTCCGCTGGGTAGAAACAGGTCAGCGCCAACGGGGAAAGCCCAGGGTCAGAAAGAGATGAGCCTGCACTGCAATTTAAATAGTGAAGCGACCTAATAGTAACTTTTATAGCTGTCTTCTTATTAAAACTGGACTAGAGCTTGCGAAATGTATGCCAGATTCATTTAGTCTTGCTTGCTGATGATGGAATAAAAGGGGAATTCCCGCTGGATGTACTTAATCTCCCTCCTTCCAAATGGTTTACCACTCTCCATCCACATAAATACGGGTACATTTATTCTAAATTATAGCTTACTCATCCCTAGAACCTCAGCGTAATTAAATGAGTATAGCTTGGATGGGTAGTAAGAAGTAGTGGACAAATTATATATAATTGCATTTATTAGAGAGTTATAAATTATCAACGACTTGCCTAACTTTCCAACTTAGGAGAGGGGGCGGGGGGTTACCCATAGCTATTATTTGACCCTCACTAATCACTAGTTATGTAACTAAAAGTGTGACCTAATCTAATATTACCCATTAAATACTTGGCTTCATTTACAAAATACTCAGTTTCAGAGAAACATCATTCTTGATTCAAGATTTCTACTACACACAAGATTCAAACATATCTAACACTTTTCTCAATAATTTGTTCAATATTTATAAATTGTTTATTGAAAATTCCTACTCACAAGATTGCTAATAATTTTTTTATAAGTAATCAGCATTTAATTTTCACTGGGCAATGAGTTCACTAACACTTCCTTTCTTATTTCATACCTATATAATATTGCTTAAATAATATAATGAATTCTGATCTTGTCCAAAAGTAATTGATGACGTGTGTAACACATCCATATAATTAATATTATTTGTAACATATTAGTTATCAAAGATTATCTAAAGTAACATATATAACTACAAATGTTTCCACCATTCAGTGTGAGCTTGTGCTTGCAGTGCTGCTATCCGCATAAATGAGTCACTGACAGTTTGTTTAATAAGGGCATTCAAAGCATGTGAATTATCTGAACTATTATAAGTAACTAAATTATTTAAATAGCTCAGTAAAATTAAATTATATACTAAAGGGGACTTTCCCTTAAAGCACAAAGATTATGGTGCCCCAACTCCTCTTAGTCACATTCATGGAATGAGATTTATTCAGTGTAAATCTAAGTAAATAGTAAGGCTATATATATTGTAAATTTCTGGGTATAACTGATTGCCTTTTTCATGCTAGCTCTAATCTAGAAGAACCTAGGGCAAAATAATGTAAGTAGAAGGGGTAGATAGATAACAAATTATATAGTAAATATATGTCAACTTACAAAAAATGTAAATGAGAATTGTTAAATATTGATCAACAACATTCTCTAAAATTATATACTTTTTTGCGAGATTTTATCAAATAAAAGTGATAAACTACAATATGGATTGTAAGAATCACTATAGTAATAATGTTTAACATTGATACAGACTTTAGAAGATCTTATTAAAAACCAAACAAGGCCTACTCCAGTAATTATATTAAAGATAACTATTATATGGTTAACTCAAATACTTTGAATACTAATTTTCAAATAAGTCTGTGACCATGTCTTCCAATGAGCCAAATTGTTTTAGTGAACATTATAGAGATTGAAAATTGCTCGTTTTTCTGAAAAGAAAAAAATTATTATATCTGTAATTTTGTGTTTATACCTTTCTCTGTTATATTTTCATATTAAAATTTAGAAACTTAGTTAGAAAATTGCTTGTTGAGTATTTCGTAAATTTTTGACTAATTAGCAAGCTAAAGATACCTAAATTATATTTGTAAAACTATTATTAAAGGCTTGAGCTTTCATAAAACAAGCACAAATAACAATGGAAATTAAAACTTTCTATAACTAACAGGACGTGGAATATAAATATTTTAATCAATACAATTTTACCGTCACACAAAATATCGACCTTTTTACCTGTTGACCTTCATGAGTGAAAATTTAATATATTTTTTAAATATAACTCAATGAACTAAATATAACTATGTTTAGAAGACTAAGATTGTTTACAAACACATTAATTGGTAACCGAAAACCAAAAACTTTAAGGGTGAAAGTTAAGTAATAAGATAAAAAAGAAGTTGTGCAAAATAAATTAGAGCCTCGCTTCCCCAAGTTGGCTTCAAATTAAACTTAAAAGTTATCTTTCCACGTGGGAGTTAATTTGTACGTTGGGCCAAAGAAAGTGTTTCACGTTTATAGTAAGTTAGTAAAATTGTACGTGCTAACTTCAAAAAGTTTATCTTGATTTTTATTTTGAGTGAAATCTTATATAATGTAGCTTGAACTATATCATTTTTAATTTCTTCAATCTTAAACCAAAACCCATGATTATAATATTTGGAAGTAAGCCGTCACCAGGAAAACGTTTTGTATTATATGTTCCCCCAAGAAATACTTTCCAAACGAAGCCTATAGTGAAATTTTATGAAACAAAATGACAAAATTAGTATTTCTACCTATACAAGTATTTAAATGGTTATTTTTTTATTTATTATGTTCCTTATCTGGGCACTCATCAATTGTATAATTAAGTTGGGAAAAGTTTGGGATAAGTAATGATTTTAATAATAGAGGCATGTTTGGAATAATTTAACTGACAAGTTAACTCGGTAAATTATTAGGACAAAAAATTTACTTTCAATTTATTTGAAGGTATTTAAGGTGGACTTTCTGAACCAACTGATTATATCACAAATTATAAACTAACTTAAATCTAGAACAGACACAACATTCAGTCCCGGGCCCTCCTTAATTCCTCATTGTGAAATGGTAAACTCACATTTCACCTTTGATAAATGTTTAGGCTAGGAATCGAACCTGGGTCCCTTAGCTCAGTAGACAGACACGTCACCATTTGAGATAAGGCTTCGGGCTAAATTTTTTTTGAATTTGATGTTTATTTCAGAATGATTACAATTTTAAATATTCAGCACTGCGTTTTACTATCTGTTTGTGCTATACGCTTATTTCCTAACTACGCTAAAAGTTTTAGGAATTAAGGAGGCTATATATTTAGAGGAAGTGTGCCCAAATCTGAGGGGAGCGAGAGTGGAAAACCAATTTTGGAAAAAAAACACCTTCAGTACACCCAAGCGAGATTCGAACCATGATCTCTCCGTCGTCGGTAGTCTAGTATACTGCGAGAGTAGCGCGTTAGATCGTGCAAGTACCGAGCGGGTACACAATACTAATTAGTTAAAAGTATTTAAATAAGAAAACAATTAAAAGTGAAAAAACTAATTTGATTGTTATAGAGTACAGCATAAAGAAGTAACATAATTTATCATATGGACAATTATTGGTTGAAAGTTAAAACTTATTAGTAAAAAAAGATAATATAATCATACAAATTAAATTGCAAGTCAAAAGGTTACTCAGTATCCTGGTATGTGCTTCTCTTATATTAAGAATTATGGTTATTTTATGTAAGAAAAATTGTAAGTAATTATAAAATCCATGTCGTAAGAGATCCTTTTGGACGATTGATGAAGCATAGTTCCCATTTATTATGCATTCATTAAATGATAAAACTAACTCCAATGTCTGTTTGTACATTTGAATTTAATTGATTTGGGGAGGGTTATGGTAGTATAATCAATATAAAGACCAAATTTTAGATCTTTACTCTTTTTGTTGCCAGTAGGTTAACTCAAAAAGTACTCATCGACTCGAGAGAGGATTTTTCTGTTGTACGCCTAGCTTTAGACTAGCGTCCCACAATGTTATCAGTGAGCGATGCAGGGTCGAAAAAATCCTTGGTTGGATTGGGTAGGTAATTTTTCAGTTATTTTATGGCCATACCTGTAAATTATGTTTGTTTGATTTGGTTTCGTTTGTATTACTATATATATATATATATATTAATCAAATGAAGAGTTTTTCTGTCTGTGTTATGAGCATTGCACCGTAGTCCGCACTCAGAGGTCGGAAATAAAAAAACAACATATTAGCCCCATACACAAACATGTACACCTACAAGCCGGAAATTTAATGTATTTTATAATACTTTTTATATTTATTAAACAGAGTTTAAAGAGGTTTGTTTGCGTGTTTGTATATTTGAGATAAACTTGTAAGCCACTGAACCGATTTAGACTGGATTTACATTAATATATTCCTTAGGCCTATACTCTCAGGATGGATATAAGATATGTTTTTGCCAATTAGGTCTAAAAAAATAGTTTTTAAAGATTACGTCTTAAATTACGCGATCAATTTGGTATTCTCCTATTGAATGTTGAATTAACTATTTTTATGTTTAACTCTATAGCCAAATCAATTGCAAATCCAAAGATTATTATTATTATTACTATTATTATCATCGCACCTTAATACCCGTTCGGGTTATACGCTTATGTACTAATTACACTAAAGGTTTTAGGGCTTAGGGAGGTTATATTTATAGGAAGTGTACCAACACTTACGTGGAAGGAAAGTGGAAAACCATTTGGTAAAAATCACTCTCAGTACTCCTGACCGAGATTAGAACCCCGTTCTCTCTTTAATCTGAAATCTAGTATACTGCAAGAGTGGCGCGTTAGACTATACGGCCACCGAAGTGGGTGTGAATCCAAAGAGTAATTACAGAGTAAGATAAATCTTAGATAAAAAAATATATATTTGGGGTAGGTTGGTTATTTCGTATCTACATTAGTTGGTAACAATGCCTCCAGGTAAGCGAGACAATCTTGTGTAAGGACCGTCCAAATTTTAGCTATTTATTTTTGTTCTTTATTAAAAGTAGTCAGTCGTTAATATGTGGCGTCGTCTACACATAAAAAATTTCCCTCACCTCATACGTGTCTGAAATGGTAGTTTTGGTAGTTAAGATGATTCACTGGAAAAAAAAAGTTAGCCTAATTTACCAAACTTAAATTTGACCGAAGCCGTGGACAAACTCCAGTAATTAATAAAACTTGGACGTCCAGTTCCCAAAAAACACCTAGGCCCTATACACGGCTATTTGTAACGTCCCCCCCCCCCTCCCGATACCCATTTAAAAACAAATCGGAGTTGTAACCATTATCAATAAAAGTGATAATTATCAAAAATCAGTCATTACTACCATTTAGTCCAAGGATATAATCAAAATTAAAAATACTCCTCGTGTTGTGACCATATAATAAAATATCTAGTTCAAACAAAGTCCTTTAAGAAATTTCAATTGTATCCAAATGGACGGACCTGTGAGAAGACATGCAGAGTTAGTCATTCTCTCTTTAAAACACATAAAACGTAGGTCCTATAGATCCATAATAATTTCAACGACGAGAGTTTTCATGGATTCAATACTTTATCGATATGAGAAAGTAAAATAGAGCGTATGCCAATTTTAGTATTTCGTTAAAAACCTATTTTATGTAGAAAGCTAAAAACATTAATCTTATTTGTTAACTATTTGATATGTTTCTGCCATTGGGCTAACATACACAAACTAATTTTACTACACAGCTCTGAATTTTAAAATAGTTTGTGAAACTTACACATTGACAAGAGAGTCAATAACTAACAAATTGTTGTAGTTCTGCATACATTAAAAGAAAGAAAAAAGTTACTTTGGTCGAAGTAAACTGCGTCATACATTAAGTACATAGTAGCTATAAACTTTGGTAAACTCCATGCCCCAACCCGCCCTCGCAAACAAACAACCCAAGGAGGTGAGGAAAACAAGGGGGGAGGGGGCACGTAATTATAAAGTCCAACAAGTATTTAAAGGGTTTTTTACATAGGTACTGTCTTTTTTTACTTTCACATGTTTACTTTGGCATAAAGAAAATATAAGGAAACGAAAAATCCGAGCTCAAGCTTTTAATTAAAATAGAAGTTAATTGTTAATTGTCTCCAATATTTGCCTACGTTTATAGTGCGTAAAGGGATATTATATAAATATGTATATATACACATAGGTATATATATTTATATATACATGTATATAAATACACATAATGTAATGATATGGAATTATACATTCCAATAATTTATTATTCAAATCTATATTCAAAATTACTATATTTTAAATGAAAGCGGGTAGTAAGATTTATTTATGCTAATTTGTTAAGTTGCAAGTTATGGCGACATCCTCCTATGTCTCTGTTTAAAAATACAACGCAGTTTTGTGGACCGAAACGCACCTGGATAACCACTCCTTTTTCCTTGTAGGAAGCTTCGAGAAGGAAATGTCGCTTGATTTGTGTTCTAAATCTCACGCGTCGGGAATTATCATGCATATAACGTAGTAGTCGGGCTTTTATCAAAATCTACAACGTGTGAAATATCTACTTAAAATAAAATAAAACACTATAAAACGCCAGAACTTTTAATTTCTAAAATAACACATCATCCCTTTTTAATTATCATAATACAGAACAGCAAACTTGTACCCAATTCAATCGTTATATCAAATGTCACCCTAATGGTGGCGTACAAACATTAATATACCAGGCTAGCTCTTTAAACGTTACAATAATGGCTTCCCAACGTGGAGGGTCTGATAAACTGAAATAATAAAATTAAATTCAGTTCACAACCTGAGAAAATGAGTGCTCAAAGAACAATGAAAGTGCCGCAAACAACTTAAGTGCTTTATTACTACCACACACAAAGAACCAGATGACTTAAGAAGAAGTTATAAACCAGGTGACTTAAGAAGAAGAAGAAGGTGTAAATCAGATGACTTAAGAAGAAGAAGATGTAAATCAGATGACTTAAGAAGAAGAAGAAGTTCCAAACTAGGTGACTTCAGGAGGAGTTCCAAACCAGGTAACTTCAGAAGGAGGTCAAAGCTTCTAGACTTCAGGGGAGGTACTCATGGAGAATCACACGTAAGCCGTCGACAAAAAAATTCATTAAATATGGAAGAGACAGAGAGTAGAAGGGGCAGTGAGAATAACCTTCCCCTAAAACAATATTCCCAACCAATGGTAGAAGAACTTTTTTTGTTTAGAACTATCTGATCAGAAACAAACTGAACAACAAATTGAGAAAGTAGTTGAACCAATGACTCATAAAGAATAAGACTTAGAGGGGATGGAAAATGTTTCTAAGGTATAAGGTATAGTTCAACAAACCTCATCAGCAAATTACCTTAATGCAGTATTAATGCAGTTAGTGCAGAAAATGAAAGAGAGTAGTGAAAAGAGTGAAAAGTCAAAAAATATATGAAAGGTTCGATAAAACTAGCCAGAAGTTACAAAAAAATAGCCAGGGGCTAGATAACAACTAGCCATGAGTTAAAAAGAAATAAAATAAAATAATCAGAAATTAAATACAAAGTTGATGAAAAATTTAAGGGAGTAAATGAACAATTCAACAGGTTATCACAAGAATTGAAGGGTAAATTTCAATAAGTACTGTACAAAAATACATTGACAAAAAAATAGAGAAAATACAACAACAGACTAAAAGTAATCAAACGCAGGTAAGGGACGAACTACAGACGCTTAGGGAAGACTGTGGTAAGTCAGAAAAGCAGACAAATACTCAGATGAAAAAACTTAAAAATGCAAAGGAAATTTTTAAGCTTAGACAGGACGCTTTAAATTCCAAGGTAAAAAATACTCAGGAAAGTTGCGATAAAAATAAAAATAAAATTCTAGAACAGGTACACAATTTAACAGAACAATTTGTGACTGTTGAAAAAAGAGCAGCAAATATGTAGTGATAACTTTAGATTCCAAAATGACCTCTTTGATGGACACACAGCACCAGATGTTTACATCCAGGAAATAGTTGACCACCAATTGAACAAATTTAAGGACAACCTTATTGAGACTGTGGACAAGACGTCACAAACAGTCGAACAAATGCGACAACTAGAACAGGTTAAGTCAAAATATGACAAAGTAGTAGGAAAAGGGACGCTGATTACCGGTGGTGCCTTGGTATTACTCAGTACAGGCCCCCAGAATCAATTAATGGACTCATTACCCACCTTCAGTGGAAACAATGATAGGGTGCATGCTGTACCATTTTTGAAAAAGATGGATAGACTTTTTGAAAATAGTAAACTCACAGAAGCACAAAAAATATCATTTTTTAATTCAAGGCTAGTAGGTGGAGCTGAAGTGTGGATGAATAGTCACGAGGCTGAATATACATCCCATGAAGCAATAAAAATACCCTTTCGTAAAATATGTTGGTCCGTGTATAAGCAGGACAAATTAGTAAATAATATTTTTACAGGCCAGTATGATCTACATCGAGGGCTTCTATGTGAATATTACAATAGATATGCCACGCAGGCAGGGAATTTGGGCATCCCTATTGACGGGGAAAGATTAGTAAATCAGTTATTGCATCACTTTCCACGTGAAATACAAGATGCTCTTATAGCTGCTAGAGTAAAAACTAGTGTTGAAATTAGAGAAATACTAGAAATATAAGACGAGCGCTCTAGGAGAGAAAGGTCAAGGCCACACATGCAAGATAGTTCATTTCAAAATGGAGGAAACCAATTAAATAGGGACAGTAGAAAGAACCAGGCACAACCTATCCAGAGATCAAACCAGGAGGCAAGAACTCGAACTTGAGAAAATTTCTATAATCAGGGAAACCACTCTAATCCTAATTACACTAATCCTAATCAAAAGGTAGATTATTCTAATCCTAATTACAAGTGAGGTTTTCCTAGACCACCAGGGGATAAAATAAACGTAATTCAAAGAAAAGAATTTACAGGTAATGGTAGTCAACAGAGAAATCAGCAGATGGGCATAGACCTTGAAAATCTAAAAGAATACCCACAACAACCGAGTTGATATTCTCTAAGCCCCCATGCCAATGTCCTTGAGGAAACCGGACAAAACTGTCAAAAAAAAAATTGTTAGACAAGTCAATTGAGTTGCCCTACAATTACATCCACTAAAGTTAGAGAAAGGACCGTTGCTTTAGGAAACTGTCAAGAAGATATTTGTTACTATGTAAAACTAATTTCATTATAATGTCAAAATAAATAAAGTTTCATATCATAATTTTAATTTGTAATAGTAGACAAAAGTCAAATTTATAATGTCCAGATTCAAACCCAAGTCCTCTACATAAAGAGAAACGCACTTACCTTGTAACTCAAATACGTCTCAGGTTTATTGTTATTAGAATACTTGTATATTTCTTAAGAAAATATAATGTTACAAATAAAACAGATATATAAAATAAAAGAGACGGAAAGCAACCCTTGTCAATAATATTTAATCTTCAGAGAAAAGGGTTCCTTTGACAAAGAAATAAGTTTGAAGGAAACAACTATGATAGCCAGTAAGGCATCGAGCTTTTTTTATCAAATGAAAGTAAAAAATATAAATTCCCTTCTTTCTCTCCCTCTTTCACTTTCTCTTTCTATTTCTCTAACCATATTGTAATAGAAAATAAAATATAATTTTAATCTATAAATCTTAAATTATATCATTAATATTGTAAAACTTTAAGCATAATATTAATTAAATAAGGGTAATAAATAAACTAGTTTAAAGTTTTATGGATATTGAATTATATGTGTTGTATTAATAATGTACTAGCAAGGACACATTTCAATGTTACTATAATAAGTTGTGTCATCTTTAGTAGACAAGATGTGTTTAAATAAATAATAATTTCTCAGAATTTATCATAGGAAAGTAGTGTAATTCATTAAAAGTGTGCCGAGCTAATTATCATTAGCTCGCACAAGTCATTGATTACGTAAACCCTTAGTGTAATATCTTCACGCCACCAATTAATTTACTCCAAGTTCTTCATATATTCTCAATTGGTTCACTATCTTAAATTGTTCTTCCACGGAAGAGGCGCTTTATTCGACATTCTTTTGTTTAGTCTATCCCCTCTTCTTTTTATAACTGATCACGCAGGCGCAGTTTTAGTCCCTAGCAGGCACGGGCTCGACTCCTAGCCCCGTCAAACATATAGTATCAAGTGTATTCCCGAGCTGGGACGAGCTCGCCGCTTCATCCAATCTCTGGACACGCCGTGTGGTGTTACTTGCAGGCTCAGAGCCGTCTCGCTTAGTTCTACATAGAAATATGGTGAACTGCTAGAACACTACAC
>CABFVZ010005028.1:24376-37980 GCA_902151445.1 Timema monikensis
TTGTTGACCCACTGGATCTCCCTTGACCCACTCGCCAATCTAGGAGTCCAGGTGCCGGCCAGCCTTGCAGGATTCTATTGTGAGCAGATTAGTATTGTAAGTACATGAACAAATTAATACGTAGCATTGGATTGAGTAATAAATATATTGTCCAGCATTGTTTCTATTATGTCTTCTTAGCCTACAAGAACTACAACAGAGAAAAATACTATTGTAGGGATCTTAATTGAGTTGAATTTATTGGAGCGGGTAGTATGCTTGTTGTCCAGTTGTAACATTACACCACGTAATGTTATACATCTCTAATCACGTCAGTATGGGGCGGGGTCCAGTTGTAACGTTATACCACGTAACGTTACAACTTGAGTTAGTTTCCGGCTCTCGAACCTCCTAGTAACACCGAGATGTTTTTGTCTTGTATTTTAATTTTGTATAACACGACCTTCTAGAAGCTTCCATGAGTAATGGATACATACAAAGAATGGTGCAATGAAAGGACACAAGAAGTCCAGTCCTTGAAGTATTAAGGACTGCAGCTCCTGTCCGCGATCCCTACGATCGTGCTATAGGTTGCGTAAATAGTTCGTCGACGACATGATCTATTTTCTCTTGAAATAAACCGAGATTTAGAAATAAAAACATGTCATCATAATAAGTGTGTATTAATTGATACAATATTCTAATCATCAGTAAACTCTTCAATTAGTGCTCGACCACGGGTCAATTATCAGCTAATTAAACGGTAAAATCTCATCAATTGTGACCCAAGACAGGGATCCGTAAGTTCGAAACTTCATAATTGGCGCCCATCAAGGCGGTAGAAAAACAATAACGTCATAACACGTGGGTACATGTTTAATGATTTTACCTGGACTTTCAGTAAAATTATCAACCGCTTTCCGCTCACAGCCATTTCTTAGAACATGCTTCTGAAAGTGCCTCCCTTCTATCACTAAATGGTTGTTTTAACTTACAATGTTTCTTACTGGACTGTGGATTTGTGTGACCAAGCCGTTGCAGCTCCTTGTAGTACATCTCAATGAAAAATTTACACCGACTAATTCACGGATCTCCCGACATGTACTTGTAATTTCTGAAAAATATACATTTATCGCCTCTATTAGTGACGTAGCTCCATAGCTCTCAACGGTCGAGGGAATGAGTTCAAAATAAATAACGGACATGAACAGGATGCAATAGCCCTCATATTGAAATAGGGATGTGTCATTCGTGAACAAACGGGTCAAATTAAACGATACACTAAAGCGAATGAATTTATAAATTGTTGATAGAGTTGCGAGTCTGGTCATCTAATTTAAACAGTCCAATGTCAACAAGAAGTGTTGTCAAATGGGGCTCAGAGACAACAAACAATGGTGAGCTTTTGATGTACCTGCCTTGTGCGCATCTGATATTATATAAGGTACGTAACCGTGGTGGTCATGCAGCGCGTATGAACGATGACGGACGTGTACTGCACCAAATGCTAGTTGTGAAACCTGAAGCTTAAAGGACCATTGGTAGGCTGAGACATCGCTGGGAGGATAATGTTAAAATGTATTTGAAGGAAGTTGAGCGTCGATATAGAGATTGGACCGAGTTGTCCCAGGATAGGGTTGAGTGAGGAGATTAAGTTATGGCGGCTGTGAGTTGTCAAGTTCCTTAATACCTGCGAGTTGTCTCGGGATAGGGTTGAGTGAGAAGATTAAGTTCTGGCGGCTGTGAGTTGTCAAGTTCCTTAATACCTGCGAGTTGTCTCAGGATAGGGTTGAGTGAGGAGATTAAGTTATGGCGGCTGTGAGTTGTCGAGGTCCTTAATACCAGCGAGATGTCGGCTGTGAGTTGTCGAGTTCCTTAATACCAGTGAGTTGTCTCAGGATAGGGTTGAGTGAGAAGATTAAGTTCTGGCAGCTATGAGTTGTCGAGTTCCTTAATACCTGCGAGTTGTCTCAGGATAGGGTTGAGTGAGAAGATTAAGTTCTGGCGGCTGTGAGTTGTCAAGTTCCTTAATACCTGCGAATTGTCTCAGGATAGGGTTGGGTGAGGAGATTAAGTTATGGCGGCTGTGAGTTGTCGAGTTCCTTAATATCAGCGAGTTGTCTCAGGATAGGGTTGAGTGAGAAGATTAAGTTATGGCGGCTGTGAGTTGTCGAGTTCCTTAATACCAGCGAGTTGTCTCAGGATAGGGTTGAGTGAGGAGATTAAGTTCTGGTGGCGGTGAGCTGTCGAGTTCCTTAATACCAGCGAGTTGATCGTTTGTTAGTTATATGGATAGGACATTAATAGGTAATTTACGATGAAGATGAACTAATAACATTTCCAGGGTTTCTTAATCAATTTCACATATTATCTTCTAATCTCACCTTTTTACTTTCTCGTGAATTCTAGGAGAGTATAATGGTTGTCGAAAATAGATAATTTTTGATCATGATGGTGTTGTAATGTAATGACACCCTAAACCCGATCACGTTATTTTCGCAATAGCATCTGCTTGTATGTCAGCTTATGGCTTATAGCATGAGATTATAGCCCAAAACATTGTACTAATTGGGCTGAAACTGGGTATTTAAGGCTATCATAATGTTCCCAGGGTTTTTTAAGCTATAGATTTACCCCCAGAATTAAGGGTAGTTTACTTAAGGATAAATAGGAAAAGACTTAGTTTCTTGAAATAAGCTTTAAAGATTTTCATTTAAATTTAAATCAAGGCACAGTAATTGAACATTGTAATTCAGGAGATTAAGGAAGGGTTGATATTAAACGGTACACTGCAGCTATTAGTATACGCTGATTATTTAGCTTTGTTGTAATATTTTACGTGTGATTGGAACTATAAAGTACATTTGGCAGCATAAAGCCCTACCGAGTCGAAAGTGGTTACATTATCTGATAGCTCGTGATATTAATTTATCACACATTTGTAGCCAACGATTTCCGCACGTCCATCACAGACTTTATCTTAAAATATGAGTGAAGAATGACCCTGGGCACGGGAAGATTCCTGGATAGCTCAGTGGGTAGAGTATTGGCGTACTAGGCCAAAAGGCTCGGTTTTGATACCCTTGTCTAGATGTCATTTTTCAATTGTAGAAATAAATAATTATAGCAAAACTAGCGCCTATTTAGTGGTGACAGAACAATTATTATTTCGATTTGCGATTATTTTCGAGTTATGACAGTGGTCTGGATCCTAACCTGTCGCAAATATATGCTATACCTGTATTTATAAATGGTATTTAAATATTATGCTGACCAAGTTTTCTCAAAAGACATTTAAATATAATTTTTTTTTAAATTTGATCGATGTTGGATACGGTTCAAACTTTAAACTAACTGTACCGTCAACTTTAAAAAGCTTTTAAGTATATTTCCCATCTTGTTTCCACGATAATGGAGGTATATTTCTTTTCATATATCCTCCCCGTTGCTACCACTTAGAAGTGAGTTACTGGAATAAAATGTTTTTATGGACCAACCATATCTACTGGCTTAAGGTTGTCCGAGTTGCCAATGAGAGATTTATTATCCTAAAACACCAACTTTTTACTTGCAGTCTAATCAACTTTTTAATTATATATAAAAAAAAATACAAATTGAAAAAGTAGTTTCTACTTTCAAATCGAATATCTACTCAGCATTTTTTTTTTAAAGCAATTATTGATCAAACCAGTCATTTATTTTTTCCCTTATTTTACGATTGGTCTATTTCCAACAAGGAAAAAAATATATATCTAACTGAATCAAACTCGATGAACCGCAATTGGTAAATAATTTGATTTCGTCCTCTTTTGAGTAAAAACAAAATGGTGGAGGCGGGAGAGCTGGTGGAGTAGAAACATCTTTTTTTTTCAATGTTTGAGTGAAAGGAGGTGATGAAACAGCTGCAGTTAATACGCCCGTAGGTGCGAGGGCGTGAAAATAGCTCAGTGGCACGGGGGAGAGGTAAGGGAATCTGCTGACAAGACTCACCTTCATCACCTCCTCCCCTTTCACTCAACTGAGACTCTTTTATACTAATTTGCTTAGTTTCACAGTCGTTTGTCCGATGTAGCAGAGTGGTCAGGGGAAGGGGGACTTGATGTCACCTGCAAGCGTATGAAAATAGGAGGCTCTTGGGAACAATGAAGGGAGGAGGGGAGGAACGCAAGGGAGACAAACAGTTGCTCCAATTACGAGAGATATTTCTATGATGCCGTGTTTTTTCTCATGTACTGTACATTACAGGAAAATGTATATTCCTTCTCATATATGGTTAGTTTGACACCGTCTCTTACTACCCGTTCAACCTATACGCTTATGTACTAATTACATTAATGTGTTAGGGATTAGGAAGGTTTAATTTAGAGGAAGTATTCTCGAATTTGCTTGGAGAGAGAAAGTGAAAAACCAGTTAGAAAAAAAAATCATTAATACAGCCGACAGTGATTTGAGGCCTGATCTGCCTGTCAGCCTAGTATATTGCGAGAGTGACGCCTTATACAATGTGGCCACTGAAATCAGGTCACTCCTTAGTTGGCTTAAGTTAATGTTCTCGCATTTTAAGCTTGAGAAATTAATATTTTCGATGTAGAAATATAGATTAAAATGAATGTATTGAAGCAGGCACGTAGCCAAAAAGAAATGAATCATCCCCCCCTCTCCCCTTAAAAAAATGAATCCTACATTTAACTACAATTATAATCCAATTTTTTAAGATATTATATTATCCCTGGATTATTGTATGATACATGAAACGTAAGCGAACGTCTTGAATCATTCAGACAAGAATTTGGGTGTCGATTGCAGCCCAACGTTTTCGTGGCCTGTTACGTCATTCTCTTTAAATTTAATTCTAAACATGAGTCTGGTACACAGAGGAATATATTGTTAGCTTGATATTTTATAAAATATGTCAAAATATCATAACATTGTGGATAGCGTTCTAGTATTGATTTATTCATCACATATTACAAATAAAAAGTGGATGAGTAGGCTTGATACATATAAACATGTAACATTATTAAAAAAATTGCTGGATGCTACTTGAAATGTTGAAATGTTAGTACAAATGAACTTCTACATGGTGTATGGAAACATATCCCAAACTGAACATATAGCTTGTTTGAACCAAAAATGAGACAAACTTCCTATACACTTACATCCGTAAAACTATGCTAATACCATTAAATTGTGTTCAAAGTTTCTGCGTACAGCGCTGGGAGAGCAAAGCTGCTCAAGCATGCGTGTACAACAGGTTGTATAAGAGTTAAGCACGTGGCACTACACAACTGAACATCTTATAGCACTGCAGCATAAAATATCACAATTAATAGTAAACAACACACCAGTCCATCTATAAATGAGATTATGTTCTGAAGGTCATCGTTAACGGTCCTACATCACAGAAATTGCTTGGCATTATTACATGTGCAGTTCCACACCCCTAACTTCTATGCAACCTGTTGTACACACTTACTTGAACAAATTTGCTATATCAGCGTTGTACGCAGAAACTTTGGACACAATTTAATGGTATTAGCAAATGTTTCAGGATGTTAGTGTAAAGGGATTTTGTATTTCTTTTGGTTCATACAGGCTATATCTGCAGTTTGGGATATGTTTTTCCGAACACCCTGTGTTTTATCTATCATTTTTTTTACCGTAGAGTTAATTATTATAATAGCAAGCACTATTTCAAAACTGTTAAGTAAGATTACAATCAAACATTTAAAGTCAGTATTTTTGTACATAGAAGTTTAAAACTCGAGCTGCTGCTATTTAATTTTTTATAAGGAGGGAGTGAGAGGTTTATGGCGTTTAGACTTAAATTCTAGATAGTTACCATTTTACCGAGAGGTTGGGGTTCAAAGTTTGGTCAGGCACACTGATAAGGGCCTTCACATCCAATGTATCATTGTAGTTTTCCCATCCCCTAGTCACGCTGATGTGGGTACAACTCATGTTAAACACATCCCCAATCCTACCTCTTGAATAAAGCCGTTAATAATCTTAGTTTAAACCTTTGAACTAGAATAAATGTTACGAAACAATCATACATACTTTTTTCGTGTAGTTTATTATAGTTAGAAATAAAATTTTCAAAAATCTGTTATCAGAAAACCACGCTTAAATAAGTCTCTCTCAGAAAAAACAAACAAATTATTTTGTTACTCATTTGAAACACCCTCCTCTCATAGAAACTTTAGATATTGTTAAAGCAATTTAAGTAAAACTCTGATTTTCTAAAGTCATTCTTAAATAAGCAAACCTTAAACAATGTTTGTTTTTTCTTTTGAAAAACAAATATTCAATGTTATTATTTTAATTAAAAAAAACTTTCCACATACTAATTTAGAACAAAATCATTAGTGGCATTTTTGAACAGTTTCTAAAATCAGTCGAGTAAATAGCCATTAACTTTAGAAATATATTTAAAAGCATGATTTAGCCTCGAGGCTAAATTAAAAATATTTCCAGATAAATATCAATCAATATGAACTAAATGCATTTAACCGTTCCGACTGTAGCCTCAAGCACATACATAAATATAGACAGACAGCTAGAACTTTAAAAAAAAATAACTTCCTCTTTTTTTAGATTTGGGGCGAGGATCACGTAAAAAGTCTTGATTCATAATAATCTAGAGGCCGAAAATCTTCACGATTGCAATACTGTATCTAAATGAGAAAATAGAAAAACACAAAGTTTGAAGGCAAATACCAATACCACATCTCTTCCTAGTGAACTTTGTTTATATTAAAACAATCACTCTGCATGTTACCTTATTTTTCAGCTTATAATGAGCCACGTTAAAGAGATGACTAGATTCTCGTAAATAAATACTGGGCCTATGGTTAGTTCAAGGTCAGTTCCTCAGCTATGATTAGCTATGTAGTTCACTTTAATATGTCATCTCTGATCCTATGTTTCCTTCGCTACGAGCCAGATTATTACAAAAGTCCTACAACTAGTTACCCCCCTCCCCCATACATAAAAAAATATCTAATTTTGTCTCGTGCTGCGAACCCGTTATTAATGTCCAATTTTGAAGCTGAGTGAATAAGTTTTTTGTGCGCTTGCGATATGAACTTTATTTATTAAAAAGACCATCCCGGACGGGCTTTATTAAAAAAAAAGGTGGTTTTAAAAAGAGTTATCCATCCCTTTGAGTACTTTTTTCCTCCCTCCCTTTTGTGTATTACGTGGGTTGGGGAGGAGTAGAGATTTAATTTTTAAAAGTATTCCTAGAGGACATAACTGTAACTAAGTTGCAGGAGTTTATATAGAGACGACGTGTGCCAATACTTTGCTTTGAAAAAATTATAGGGTTTTGAACTGGTGGACGGATAAACAGGTGAATGGAGATAGAGAGAGAAAGAAAAACAAATTAACGGATGTATTAGCCAAGGACAAAGTATCCATTTTCTATGTATAAACAGAGAAACGAAGTGACCGTCAGTAGAACGAAGTAGAACAAACAGGAAGTGGATACCATGTAAAGTCAATGTAACATAAAAATAAATCAGCTCTGGATATAGTAGATGCGGGAAATCCCCCTAATTGGGAATATCTAGATCCTAGCCCTTGTTAACGAGATATTACGGTGAGTAAGGTGAGCTTAGGTAACCATTGCATGCGCGTTTTTTTGTCGGGTGGATCAAATTAACACCAGGAAGGGTTAGATGAGCTGCTGACACTCCTGACTGTGATCCTGGAAGCCCTGGAAATTAATTCTTACTGAAAAAATGATGATAAAACGCAACATTTTAACCAGAAAATATTTTGAATTCCGATATAATATTTGCCACAGTTCTAACAGACTACAATTTGTGTTGAATCCAATCAAAGTACCTTCAAGCATAGCCTAAATTTCTTTGAATGTGACTAATTAGTGCACATCCAATTAACTCTATGGAATAATTATCAGTTAGTGTGAATCTAGTCTTGATTATTTGATTATATTTTAGCACCGCGTCATACTATATGTTCAAGTTGTAGGCAGATTATTTAAATTAAATTGTGTAGAAATAATCACTGAAAATGTATACACATTTTTTCTAAAATATATATTATTGTGATATATTAATTTATTAAGAACTAAACTAAAGTATAAATATAAGTACTATAAAGTTAATATTTTAGAATTTAACATTTTAACTCAGTTGTATAATGAGTTACAGGCCCCGAGTTCTATTCCTGATAATGCAGAAACATTTATTATTAGCAAATTTGAGACTGTATATTTCAGAGTGATAAATTGAGGGTTTGGTTACTGTGTTTTTTGTATGATCCAGAATTTAGTTTGTAAATCAGATTTTTTTAAATAAATGTTTAGTAGTCTTAGTTTAAAAAGACCATGTCCATAGTCATAAATTCTAAAAGTTAAAAAAAAAATCACAGTATGTGACATATTTAAAGTACACAGAATAAAAGTGTTGATACATACTTTAGTATTTGGCCGTTATGAAATAACTTAATATAAAAAATAGTTATACTTTTAACCTATCAAATAGAATTTATTTAAATATTAATTTAATTAAAATAAGATTTAAAAGTAAACTTTATTGAGCTAAGATTTTTAACTGTATTGAAATCAATGACCACTGGTTGTGTCTAAAACCCCAAGTGACATATTTATAAATATAATTTTAAATGTGATTTAAATTTTATCTTCTTAGCTTTATCATATCTTTAAAATAAACCTTTCTTTTGAATAAATATATAAATTGTTTTTGTTGAAGCCAATAAATTTAGTAAAAGTCTTATTAATGTACTTGTTATTTATATATAATTAGTACACATATATTTACTTTTAAAGGTTTAGCTACACACTTCAATTAAAAAATTAACATATTATAATCAGAAACTTCAAAATAACATTTTTATATAGTTTATCTAAAATAATGTTTCTAATTCTCATTAAACTCTCTAAACAATAGTATATATTATAGTTTAGAAGATACGAATGCCTGGGATGTGACCTATAATAAAATTTTAGTTTGGTCACTCAAAGTAAACATACATAACGTTTTTGAGTCAGTGAAAGTGCATATTTAATTTTAAGTCCTAACTGCATTGGCTTAGAACGTTGTACCTGCTAAAATAATTTAACTAGAAAGTAAGATGAAATAATATTTTGTTTATAACTAGGACCTTTTCTTTATCATAAACCAAAAGGTCATCGGTATATGACACCAAATCAATCGGGTGTTTACGTTGTTTCCAAAATGTGAAAGTTAGTCTAGATTTTACATAGTAAAATACATCCAAATATGGTGTTAAATATAAAATAAATTCATAATTTATCATGCATTATATTTTATTTGATTTTTCTACATAATAAATGGAAGGTTTTTGTGATTTTAGTAAATAGAATAACTTTTTAAACATATTAATGCAAATACGGTGGCTATGTGTGTGTTCTTCAAATAATTTGAAGCTATTTAAGAAATTTGACCAAAATGGAAACAAGCATAAGCACTATAATACCTTAAGGCAGGGGTCCCCAACCCTATGCCCGCGGGCGCCGTGGCGCCCATCGAACCTTTTGAATCTGTCCACCACTTTTTGACTACAATTAAAAAGTTATTGACTAATAATTTTAATCTGTCAATTTTCCTACAAAAATCAAGATTGTGCTTATCTCCAGGTATGCTGTTCTCAAGAAGTTGGTGATTGAAAATTTTACAATCCCTCCCTCTCATTCCTCTTTCTTTGCCGGTTCATTTACAAAGTGTACTTTTACTCGAAAACACCGTAGTTTCAAGCTCAATGATTTGCTTTTCCCTAATCTCAAAGACCGCTCTCCTTCCATCATTCTCTTCACACTCCCGAATACCATGATAATACCTTCTATTTCCTTTGTAAATATCTTGGCATGGGTCTACCCAGTTTTGTTGCTTGAATAAACACAGAATAAATATATATATTTTAAAAATATACCCAAGCACCAAAATGGTGGTCAGTAGTTAAATAGTTCCTTGTGTTTTTATTTTGGTCTTGTTGAAACTATAAATAAAGCAGTATTTCTTAAATTTATTTTTTGTCAACTTGGAGGAGATCGAACCCCCTTCCCCCCATGACTAAGGCTTGAGTATTACCCCCAACCACATGTAACGTCACAATCACTGTTGGAAACTTAACATGGCGGTTGACCGGCCGTGTGTATAGCGTTGAGGCTAACCTCTGAGTCTGGCGGGAATTAGTAAATTTGCCTTGAAAAAGTGATTGGTGCCCGCCGCACTACCGCTAGTTTTGAATGTGCTCCAAGGTACAAAAATGTTCAGGACCTCTGCCATAAGGTTTCATCTTTAAATTTTTTCCGGCCTATTATTATTTCTGGGTCAATAAAATAAAATTAAAATTAAAAAAGGAACTATTTATGGCCTGTAACAAAATGTTTTGCCACATTGAGTTAAGTTAAAATGACTTCATTTGAGGTGCAAGTCTATCAAAATATGATATAAAAAGGTATTTAAAATTGGTCAAATTATTTTGGAAAAAAGTAATACATATAATTATTAGCACCGCGTCTTATCACCTGTTCAGGTTATTTGCATATTATGTACTAATGACGCTAGTGAGTTATGGATGAGGAAAGTTGGAATTTAGAGTAAGTGTACACGTATTTGCGTGGAGGGAGAGTGTAAAATCATTTAGGAAAAATCTCAATGCACTCAACAGGGATTCGAGTCTCAATATCTGTGTCAATAACAGGACAGTTTATTGCGATAGTGAGATCTCGAACCATGTTGCCACAGAAGCAAGCAAAAATATATTTTCTTCACCCTAATATGTAGTTCTCTCCTAAGGTAAATAATATTTAACGATTATATTTCCACGGTAATGTTAAGACAGATAATAATGTGGAGTGTTCAACAGGTAGCACAAAAAGAAATAAGAGAATGTCTTAAAAAAGTTGTCAAAGATTTAAAGTAAATATAAACAAATCTATTTTTTTAAACGGAATCTTAGTTAGCTTAAAATTTCCGAGAAATAATAAATTTCATTTTTAGCTGATTTTTTTTTTTTTTTAAGAAATCCCTACTACTCAAAACTCTTTTGAACAGAAAGATAACACANTCAAAACTCTTTTGAACAGAAAGATAACACATAATGTAAACACAAGTTTGATTCTTAAAAAAAATGTCAAGAATCGAGTTTTTCAAATAAAATATTTAGTATCTATAATATTGTCTTATTTTTAAAACCAGGTTGATTTTTATCAATGTAATTTTACAAACAATATTATTTTATACTGATGTAACTTTTTTAAATCCATTTTATATTGTTTTTTAGCAAAATTAAATGCTGAAACAAAGTCCAGTGGGTTTTTGAAGAACTGCTAATTATATCTACGGTGAGAAATATATTCACAAAATTGAATACTATTTTTATGCACTTAATATATATATTATATTAAAATTTATTATATTATTGCTAATTAGTGTCCTCTTTTATTGTTACAAAAATAAATACCGAATATGAGCTAAACTTGACTTAGCTGCTTAACTAAGATCCGCATTTTGCTAATCTGTTACACTATAAAGAAATATATTGCCAATTTAATTATTTTAAATAAAAAGTATTTCTTGGTGTTGGCTAAAGATTTCTGTGTGTGTGTGTGTGTGTGTGTGTGTGTGTGTGTGTGTATATATATATAAAACACAGTCTTTTGAGCTAACCTAGTAAAATTAGTTTAGTAAGTAAAATAATGGCAGCAAAGATTTTAAAGGTTGAAATTTTGAAACTATTTTTGAAAATTAAGTCTGGTGAATTTCAAAATATTGGAAAAAAATTCAACCAATTATAACCGAGCTCCATAGCCCTCCTTGTTTGTATTATTTATACCTAATTTTAGTTTTTTGAACCACACACTTCTTTTCTTTTTTGTACCAACTCTCACCACCCGCTAATTAATCGCGTAGAGATGAGCAAGGTAGAGTTTAGGAGGAATTTACCCGTAATTTTTTTTAGGAGAAAAAAAAAGGAAAGCACACCCTGAGTAAACATGATAAGGGTTTCAACCCCAATAGCTCCGTTCACATCAGTCTAGAATATTACGAAAGAGGCTGACGTTCTAAATCATGGGACCAATGATGCGGGTTTCCTATCCCTTGATACAATTTTAATACGAAGAAAGTCACACGTGCATGTATATAATATATATTTTAATAAGTATAGCAATGGCGTTGATTGGACATTTGGCGTGGATTTTAAAGATTTATTTATTATTAAAATTTCCAAAATGTGACCTAATTTCTAACAAATTAGTTTGTTTTCCGTATAGCTTTGATTATGTAACGCGCTAGCTTGTGTACTGAGTGACGTCACAAGCTCAGTTAGTCAGATGTATTTATCCGGCGCTACCTTATGCTGAAGATTACAAGAATACCTGAGAATATGTACAGAATGTTCGGAAACTCAACGCCCAAACTGCACATATAGCTTGTTTGAACAAAAAATTATACAAAATTCCTTTACTTACATCCGGCTAACTATGCTAATACCAATAAACTGTTTTCAATGTTTCGGTGTACAGCGCTGGGATAGCAAAGCTGTTAAGCCGGCGTGTACAACAGGTTGCATAGGAGTTAGGCGCATGGCACTGCATATGTAATAATGACAATCACTTTCTGTGATGACCCTCAGAACGTATTCTCATTTCTAAATGGACTGGTGTGTTGTTTACTATTAACTGTGGTATGTTCTGCTGCCGTGCTCCAAGATGTCGAGGTGTGTAGTGCTGCTCACCTAGCTCCTATGCAACCTGTTGTACACGCATGCTTGAACAGCTTTGCCCTCCTGCTTCTATGTGTCGAAACTTTGGACACAGCTTAATTGGTACTAGAATATTTTTCAGGATGTAAGTGTATTCGCATTTTGTATTACTTTTGTTAGTTCAAACAAGCTATATGGGCAGTTTATGCTATGAGTTTCCGAACATACTTTAGACAGTAGTAGATTTTCTGTCAGATAAAGCTTTTACTATGAGGCTTAGACACATATACTATAATAAAGGCATGGTGGGGACGCGGCAGTTGGCCTAAAAGGCATTTGGCCTAAAAGGCGTTTGGCCTAAAGGTGTTTGGCCTAAAGGCATTTGGCCTAAAAAGCATTTGGGCTAAAAGGCATTTGTAAATTTAAAACCTTCGGTTATCTTCGGAAAGTAAAAGGTACTATTATTTGTTTCATCTGAATAAAGATAGCACAACTGATGAAAGGTGGTTACAATATTTCTAGAAAGATTGACAATATCCTACATACAACTAGATCAGTAGTTCACAAAACACTATATCACCTTTTTTATATATAGATTTCCGATATTATTTCCTTGTTAATATATCTCACGGACAAAAAGTTAACGAAAAACAATAAGAAAATCCCATTCTCAACATCGTTTACGTGCGGTAAAATTATATGCGTACATTCAAATTATGGGTACTTTTGACAACTTATTCCGAAAGGCAAAATGAAAGTGGAAACCAATATTCAACCCACCCACTTTAAATTTGTCAGAAGTGACGCCCGATTTTCATCTAGCGCTACTGAGATATATATGAACATATATTTTTTTAATCTATTGTATTAATAATTAATATATAAATAATAGTGACGCATTAAAT
>CABFVZ010005029.1:0-37980 GCA_902151445.1 Timema monikensis
ACTTCAAATTAAAATTAGGCATACAATGAAAATAAAAAGGGGGCGATAGGTGTTAGTCAACCTCCAGAAAGGGGAGATGGGCCACAAATGTTGGGAACCACTGATCTAGACGGCCATGGAAGCGGAACTTTGGCACTGGCAAACTTTTTTCCAATCGGTGACCAGGGGTGGGGGGTGCTGTTGTTGTTGAGTGTTTGAATGGGCGCGGTGCTCAGTATAGCTTGGACGGTCGTCTTGTTCGGGTGGATTGTTTCGGTGGGCCGGTCATGCGTGTTGTCGAGCCAGCCGCAGGTGGAGTCGGTACAATTGGGTAAGTCCGTTGTATTTGTTTTCTTTGGTTGTGTTTAGCTTGTGACTAATGCTACACTGGGACCTCTGGCTCAGTAGTCAGGTGTGCTGACTACTAGACCAAGAGTTCTAACAGGAGGATGGTGAAAGGTAGAATTGAGAATAGAATGGTCAGTAAGTGAGACACTTGTTAGAATGAGAGCGGTTTTAGTAGGTGTATGTATCTTTGTAAGGTCAGCCATAAGGTCAACTAGCAAACAGACGTCTGAACCAAGGTAGGAAGATTCAAGGGAAGCTAAAACTGGGGTAGAGTCAAGGGAAGCTAAAACTAGGGAAGAGTCAAGGGAAGATAAAACTGAGGAAGATTTTAAGGAAAGCTAAAACTGGGGAAGTCAAGGAAAGATAAAACTGGAGAATATTCAAGGGAAGCTAAGACCGGGGAATATTCAAGGGAAGCTAAAACTGGAGAAGATTTAAGGGAAGCTAAAATAGGAAAGAGTCAAAGGAAGCTAAATCAGGTTAAGATTCAAGGGAAACTAAGAATGGCGAGGATTTAAGGGAATCTAAAACTGGGGAAGAGTCAAGGGAAGCCAAAATTAAAGAATTGTAGGTTTCAAAACTACATCATATATTCAAGTCATATCTTTATTTCAATTCTTAAATTTATGTATTAGTGGATCCTTATAAAATTACTTTAAAATTAATTATACTTATCTAAATTCAGATAAATTTAATGGAGAAAATACTTTTTTCTGTCTTTATTCTAAAATTAATATATATGCCATGATATTCTATGCATACGATTTAAAATAAATTTCTTTGAAAACAATCACATTCTTAACTCTGATAAAAGTAGAGTAGATTTAACTGAAACTATTTATAAAATTGCTTCAGTGGCAGCATGGTCAAACGCGCTACTCTCGCAGTAGGCAAGACTGCCGATGGCAGGGAGACCGATGTTTGAATCTTGTTCAGGTGTACTGAGGATGGTTTTTCAAAAATGGTTCCTTACTCTCCCTTCACGCAAATTCGGGTACTCTTCCTATAAATATATCCTTCTTATTCTCTAAAACCATTAGAGCAATTAGTACATAACCGTATAACCCGAACGGGAAGTAAGACGCGGTGCTAAAAAAAACTATATTTAAAATGTGGTAGGGTTAGTGATCTAATGAATCGAATTAAAATTAACACTTAAGTTTAATTTTCATTTAAACTTGTTTAGGCTAACCTTCTGTACTGAACAAAATATAAAAAAAATCACACATGTGAAAACTTTAATATCATTAGGTACAGAAGATTAAATTTGTAATATTTAAATTAAAATAAACCAAATAATCGACATCGGTGTTCAGACTAATATGTATATATACAGAGTGGGGTGGATATATTTAGAATATATATGATGAGGAAAGACCCCATCCTGTGTGTGTGTGTGTGTGTGTGTGTGTATATATATATATACACACACACATACAAAAACACACACACATTTAACCAATATTTGTTTCTGGGTCATGAAGGGACTTGAACTGGAACGTGAACGACTACATCAGGACCTTGTTCGAAGACTCTCAGTCATGGCGCAGCGTGTATTGGCGACTTTGGGGAGACTGCCACTTCCTTCTTTGCGGTGTGTGTCACCATTACTTTGCTGTCAACCAGATGTCTTGGTGTATACACCATCCTGAGTCGCCTCAGTATTTTACCATGGATAACCACAGGACGTTGCTGAACCCTGTGGGCAGGTATCAGTGCTGCGGTACCAAAGCCCCTCGCTTTCAGCCTCTACACAAAAATCTGGTATGTTGACATCAACAAGCTAGAAGAAATAGGCCAACAACACATTTTTAGAATTTGTTTCAGTATATTAGTTAACTTTTATCATACAATTTTATTTAAGGTCAATATGAAACCTATTTAAAAACATGACCACAGACAAGAATAAAAAATAGTTTTTAATTCAATATATCTTTTTTCAATAAAATCCCAGTCTGTAAAAAGAAATACATTATAGAGATAAAATATTTAATTTGAAAAACAACATTTTCCTCAATTTATTTCAACTGAACCATTTTATTATATTTTATTTGTTTAAAACATGTATTAATAAATCGTAATTACTACGCTCATACGAATGATCAATGAAAGAGATGTTCATCCCAATTGTAGCAAATTGGGTAGCATGAGCTTTTTTCTGGTAAATTTTTCAGAAAAATGCAATCAAATGATTGACAAACAGTTCAATTTCAAGACCAAAGTTTAAATGAGTTAAAGTGTAGGGAACGTGAGTTAAGAACTTTTTTTTTTACAGTTTTGGCAAAACATTTGCGCCAATAAAAACAACAGAGTTTAATTTTATTCACACGGTGATATCAATATTGGTTGAATATCTGCCATGAACATGGTGTTATTAGACGAAAAAAAATTTAAATCAAGAGAAAAAGTTGAGATTAAATTCCAAGACACCGACAGATATTCAAGAATTGATGATTTCATCATGTGAAGAAGATAAAACTCTATGCTTCTAATGGAAAATTATTTGATTTCGTTCGAAAAATAAAAGTTATAACTGCAAAAATACTGCCCTTGGTTTGCTCTTATTCCCTACATTCTCACCTTGAAGTCATTTAATAGCAAAACAATAATTACGTTGAACTATTTTTTTTTAAATATGCCTTACAATGGCATTATGAAAATTAAATTTGAATCTCAAATTTATGTTCAATAACATGTCCTGAAATGTATATCCCTTACTAAATAAACAAATAATATAGTCTAATACACCACCACGTAAGTTGGACTATTCACCTCATTCCCTTCCGCCAAAATCTTACTGACTATTGTCGATATGTACCGCCATTTTAGTTGCCTTTTCCTCTTTTATTGATCCGATTCAGGGTTATATGCATTTACTGTAACTACACTGTTTGAATAGAGACAAGGGAGTTAGAGTTTTGAGTAAATATAGACGCACTGGAATGACGGGAGAGTTTGAGACAATTTAGGAAAATTAAAATGGTCTCTATCCAGACTTTTTTCAAATAAAAAGCGTACTTACCTACTTTATGGCGTTAGGAACTCAAAGGTTCATCGCCACACTTACAAACATAAGCCACATATTCCTATCTTTAGGTAGTTCTATCCAGTCCATCTCATTACACAATATCCCTATTTTAAGCAAGTTCTATCAAGTCCACCTCATTACACCCTATCCCTAACTTAAACTAGTTTTATCCAATCCACCTCATTACATCCTATCTCTTTCAATCTAACTCAAACCGCCCTTATTAAAGTCCTGAATTATGTCCACTTTAATTACTGAAATTGTATTTACTCCACATTTTTTGATGTCATTTTCCAATTTCTCTAACATTTGATTTGTTGTGTTCATTTAGGGGTGTCAATACAAAGATCATGTTCCAACTTGTTGTGATGAAGGAAATAATTATGAAATTCTCAAGCTCTTCAGAACCTATAAAAGACAAATATCTGTAGCACCCGATGAATCACTTTTATCCACATCCAAACTTGTTGGCTGTAAAGGTATGCTGTATTACGCCATAAATTAAAGAACTAATTAAAGTAGTCTGTAAAGTAAAACAATATCATAGTTACCAGTATTTCATAAAATTAAAGTAATAAATAAACATATCAACACTGTATACCTATCTTAAGCAATGTATTCAATTACATTTCATTAAACTAATAATTTACTAGAATTTTTTTAAACCATTAAGAATTTTTGATATTCTTGAAAGCAAAGCAAAGACCAATAAAACCATTTTTTTAAAGAGTTAATTTAATTAAATAAAAATCTTGCTTCTTTTTAGTGAGTAATTATTTCTAATGAAGGTGTTTCATTAAAAGTCTAGGAGAATAGATTAGTCGTAGGCTTAAGAGGGTCAACTCAATAGGTAACAAGTATATTAGTACATGAGTGTTAAATTGAGTGACTGTATTTTCAATAAGGGTAATTTTTAGTTGGCCGCGTGTGTACAAATTCAATTTGTCTATATTCTTTTTAGAAAATTGCCCATCCTGGAACACTTTAGTGAGAATACCACCCAGGCTCAGGGAGGGCTTTATACCAAGAATAGAAGATCTGGATCCTCAAACAGAAGAACAAAATACACCGACCTGTAAGTATCTGATCGTGTAATGAACTTTACTTTTATTATTAATTTTCTGGTTATTTACCCTCATTTTTCTTTATTAGTTATCGTGTATCAAATATTAAAACACTGTATATATTACAAATTAGCAGAGTACGTTTATACATTTCTGGAGGTTGAACAATGAACAACTGTAATCAAATTGCACCTACGAATGTCTTTAACGCATAGGACTAAAAGAACAGTTTTACTACAAACAACTATTAGTTGAGACAGAGGAAGTTTTTTTGGTGAGGTTCTTTCAATTTGCTTTGATTAGCCATTTCCTACGTTTGTCTAATTTAATACATATAATACATCCGCAAACTTTGTTCACGTATTGTACCTTCCGTTTACTTTGAAAGTTAGGATTCTTACATTTACTGCTTTATGACCATATCTTATGAGCTACCTTAGTGGAACCAAGACTGTTCAGCCTGAAAACTAGCAATTTTACGAAGACAAATTACTTTATGGCCTTATTAAAAACCTTTTATTTACTTCACTTGGTATAATTTCCCGCAAACCTGTTATCGACATTTTTCCAATCCTCCACTAACCCTAGAAAGCTGAACTTGGCATACGGACTCAATTCTTTTTTTCTTTTTCTTTATGTGAGTTAAGAGACCATGGTTACACCCATAGAGAACAGACGGTAAAGTTATTGTTTATTATATTCTGAGTTTTACATTCCCCGATAGCAGGCGAGATAACAACAACCTACCGACCAAGTAATAGCATGTATTTTCCGACTATATTATTTTCATAATTTCCAATCTAATATCGTTATTGCTAGTTAAAATGGTTCCTAAATATATAAACTCATTAACCTTGTCAAATGAGTTGTTTGCAGTGATATTTAAATCATCAACCCCAACCTGTATTTTCTGTGTGAAATCATATACTTAGAAGTTTCAGTGTTCACTTTTTAAACTATTTCCAAACTAGCCTCTTATAAAATTTCTGTATTTATTGGATCAGCTTCCTTACAACGGATTTTGAGAATATCGTTTTTTTTTTCTCTTTTTATCCTTCAGTAAACTACTTAATTTTAAGCCTAGATAACTAGTTGTACAAACCTTTATGGGTAAGCTAATAAAAACCTTGGATACCAAGTTTTAGTTCGATCGGTAAAATGGTTTCGGTTCGACAGTGATACAAACAGACAGACGGCATCGCAAAAACAACTTTTTCTGTTTCAAGGGGTCATAAAATGTCAACATTTGTCAAAATAATGAGCTCAATTATTTTTTTTTACGATCACAATACTTCTCTCTTCGGGGGGTCGAGAGAAAGTAAAATATATATATATATTCTCACGATTTTATTCCTAACATCTCCTGACCATCTAACCTCATGTATAGCAAACCTACTTACTTATCAATCATTGATTGTAATGTCTCTGGGCCATTTACGCTCCTAACATTCCACACCCCAATCCTAATTTCTTACTCAACTGTACTATCCCATGATTCCCAAAGTTGCCCCCGTCCGGAGATCAGATTGCGGGATCATAATAGAGTGCATGACGACCCGGTACAGATTAACCTTTGAGTCCATGACCTACTTTCAGATAATTTTGGGCAGGTTTCCCCCAGTTAAATAATCACTCATCAATGTTTGACCTCAACCTACATTCAGGTCTTGTGGATGTTATTTTGGGATGGAGCCAGTTTGGTGGCTAGACGTGTCGAGACAGGAATATCTCCTTACATGTTGATACAGAAATATTCAGGGGGGATTGCTGACGTCACATACGTTGACGCTGTGCCTATAAATAGACTCTGAAATATGAGCAGCTTTTCATTCTTAAACGAGTATTTGGCTGACTACTATTCGCAAAGCCTTAAAGATGGACCATTTTAATCAAACCTACTGTGATGTGTTGGGATGTACAGACAACACAGGTAATTATTATCAATATACATATGATACCAAAATGTATTAATAATAATGGTTGGTTAAATATTGTATGCCTAGTTATTAATATGGTTTTGTTTCACTTGATGAAATCGCTGGTGATACCCTAGATGTCCTCGGACTCTATAGAGATTGTCGGAGGGCCACTGGAAGCTGAATAGTCAGCTGAAGATCTCACAATGCTCTTAAGCATGTGATATGGTGGGTTCACAGCTCCTGTTGATACGGAAGTTTGGACTTGCACCGATTCAAAAGGTAAGCCGTTGACCACACCAGTATTATAGGTTAAAAACTGTATATTTAAGTTATATGTCATTCCTTTTATGGTACTTTAGCGCAGTTAATAGGGTGGGGCATTGTCTCACACCTTGACTCAGTTGGTAGCATACTTGCCTACTGATATGGGTGTCCCGGGTTTGAGTCTCGGCAGGATCTTTTACTTAAGGGTATTATCTTGGAAATGTGTTTTCATCTTAATGGGAGGTTTTCCTCGGTTGTTGTGTTTGTTCAATATTAATCCACATCTACACTAAAAGGAACTAAGCCATAGTTATGTTTGTTTCATATATCTGGGACAGTCATAAGATGTATTTTATACTCGAAACTGCATCACGGTGTTTTCGGAAGTATTGGTCACAACCCCCCGCCCCCCACCCCATTTCACTGGCAATAAGGCTTCAAGCATTAATCGGGTATATGTGCCCTTAAATCTAAAAAAATAATTTAATTTTACAATTATATCTATTCATCTCTCACTGGGCATACATCCGAAACGATTTGACGGATCTTGTTCAAACTCCATATTTGGATATTTTTGGACTTATTTTGGATTTTTATCCCAGATCTAAAATTAAAAGAAATTTACCGATGAGTAATATTTCTAAATTAGATATAATTATGTTGTTCAAAATGGATAGATAGGCAGTTTTTAAACTTCCAATTAACAACATATATTTTTATAAAATTAGTTTAAGAGTTGTTTACTTATCAGTGAATTTTGAAGTTAATTTAAGAATATTAACGGTTGATTATTTTTTCAAAATTGGTGTTTGGGTGATACATTATATTGTATGTTGATTGTAATTAATTTAATAATATTTCACTTATGAAATACTTAAGAAAAGGATGTACTAGCTTTACATGATAAATAAGAACATAAATAACATATTGTGTTTTAGTTGAGCTGAAGATCGAAAACTGTGGCGAAGACTTAATCCAGCCTGTTTGAAATGTGCTCACTGGCCTATCTAAAAGCCATGAAGACAAGACACCACCTCCTGCTGACTTTGCAAGATATGGACCAGGCAGGGCCCCACTGATTGTAACCGTGCCCACTCCCCAAACTACAAACTCGTTGGTGTCCATCAATGGCACGCCAGGCCCACTTCCTCCTGACTAGTGGGCCTGTAGATCAGATAAGTGGTGGTTTGCCTAGGGGTGTGTCTCTTCATATCGTTGAGGAGAGAATCAAATAATTTAGGTCATTTTATTACGTGGGCTGTTAATTGGTCATACAATTAGGAAGGCCAGAGAGCGATCGTGATGCTCAGAACTGGATGGAGGGACAAATCAAGTCATTGCTTGACTGTCTCCAGGATCATGGTGTCAGTACCAAGGATCATGTAGGACTATTATTATACAGTGCAGACACGTCGTCAAGGTATGTATTTGTGTAATTCAGATGCGCAGATAAGCTTGACATGAGGGCTGTATTGGATAAAGTAGAACGAATGCTACAAAGTAATGCTACGTTCCTCATATCGTCACCATAGAATGTCAAGTTGCACCAGTTTAAAGAGCCCCGGGGGTTTGGTAAGCAAAAATGTGATAAACAACAAAAAACAAAAATGTGCCACATTCAAGGAATCATTATGATTCAAAATGGTGAGGACACGATGTGCCCTGGAGAGAACCTGGATGATAGATATTAACACAAAAATTGGTCATCCTATTTAAAAATACAAAGCAGAGGATTTATGCAGTGAGGACCATGTGAATATTTTGAAGCGTAGTGGGGTAACTGAACTGAAACAGCTTCAAACACAGCACTCCGAAAAAAATTACAATTTTTAGGGAACGTTGGGGGAGTCAGGTCCTCCATGAGGGGCCTAGCCCTCCCAAACATTCCTTTGAGGGATACTTGGATTTGTATTTTCACGATGATAAGAAAAACTATTTTAATGTCGTCACTACCTTGATGCCTGCATGTGTTTAAATTAAGCATTTTTTGTTCAGCAACTAAAACTAAATTTACAAACCTCAAATCTCCACTCTACTATATTTGGCAGGAGAGCGTGGCTGTCCACCACCTGTTCTTATATAGTGCAATGCCTCCATGGCTATACAACCCTCAAAACGTAATCCGAATCATAATTAAAATCACCCCTCACCAAATATGCTTTATGAATCCACAGAGACACCTCAGTGCCTACTACCTACCAGCAACACTAATTCCTAACCTATTTTTATTCCAAGACTCAAACGCAAAAACTGGTATCCACTGAAACCTCTCAGCAGGAAAACATTCTGTAATCTCTTTCTCATCGTCACAGTTCATCTAATCCAAACCTCCAATCTCACATCGCAGCGATATATCTCAGGGTGATGGTATCATTGGCACTGGCTTCATGACTGAAAATTGAGCTTCTGAGTTCCAATAATATATACTCGTATAGCATCGTAGCCACATCAGAACTCCATCTCACTCATTGGTTATGACACCTCAACTCTCTCCATCTACACAGCTCCAAACTACTCAGCTTATTAGACATCAAAACATTAAACAAACAACAGTCCCATTAGATGCAAAAAGAATTCAGAAAAAGTATATCATCGTAGTTTGTCTAAAATAAGCAGTGTGCCCAGTACCAAATTCAGACCCAAGACCTCATTAATGCATCAGTTCTTCAACTGTATCAAAATTTCAAAACGTATCAAACTTGACATTACTTATTCAAATGCGCCTGCAACTCTTCCTTAGCAGAACCCGTCTATTCGCTTTCTCATTCTCATCATAAGCCAAATCTCTGGTCAGCTCCAATACCAAAGTGGGCTTAAAACTTAAAGTGTCTAATCCTCTCTGTAGATTAATCGACAGATTCCCAACAGGTAACTTCTTTTTAGAAACTCACATGATCCACATGTGCCAGCCACCGTTTGTGTGGTATACACACCACAACAATCAAACTTCCTGAAGGTTTGACAAACATCAACGACATCAAAGTGGTCAACAGTCACAACAAAGAACCACCTGGTTCACTTACTATCACATGGCATAAAGTACACTATGACTCTAGAGCAATACACTCTACACCACACTGAGATCCAACATCAACCTCCTAGGCCCTCTTCGACGCATTTTAGTATTAAATATCATATCATCATATATACACAGTGGATTAAAGAAGTATTGAATTACTATAGTATCATAGAAGTATCAGATAATATCTTAGATTGTAAGTAGTATATCATCGTAGAGCCATTGTCCCTCAGGACACAAACATCATCTCCACATTCACCAATACCCACCTTCACACAAGCATCTTCCTCGTCTCCTCAACAATAGTATGGACAGTGGTGAGATTTTATTCTAATCTTTCAGCATCACCTCAACTGGTCTTACACCCCTTTCCTCCACCTAAATTGACCTCCCAACATAAACCATTTGTTAATATAACTCTTCTCTCAGACTGCTCAGACAATGTGAAAGCATAAAACCTCCCAATGCTGTTCTACATCGATTTCCTCTTGTGGTAAGGTTTAAGTGAATTTGCGTTGAATGTTCCTCTAATTTCCTTAGTTTCCGATTCTTGTACAAGGTAGACATTTTGACTGATCTCTTTCACCAACTGATAAGGACCTTCATAGAGTAAGAAGAAATTCTTGATCTCCCTATTCAAAGCGGAAGATAGTTGGTGGTTCTTAACCAACACCAGCTGATTCGTCTCATACATATAGGGTTTTCTTACTCTTTTATCATGAGACTGCTTTCTCCTTTGGGCAGTTTCCTTCAATCTTTACAAAGCTAGGTGTAACTTCTGTTCTCTCTCCTTTTCTATCCTCGGTGGAAAATCAAATAACCCTTCTAATTTCATAGAAGACCGAACACCCTTCATCAACTCTACTGGTGGAAAGTCTGTACTCTCGTGTGTGGTTGTGTTCAGACACATCTCAATCCTAGAAATATATGTTCCCCATGAGGTATGTTTATGGTGGCAGAACAGTCTCAAGAATCTTCCAATCTCTATGTTTATTCTTTCGCCTCCATTACTTTGGGGGTGATAAACTGAAGTATACCTCACAGTAATCCCAAAGTTCCCAAGCGATTCACACCATTTCTTGCTTGTAAACTGTGTCCCATGATACGATACAAAAGTATTGGGAGTCCCATCCTCCTGTACATAATGGCTTACTACCTTATTCGTCACCGCTATAGCCTTTTCCCTCCTTATGGAATAGAGCTACACATATTTGGTGCGGACGTCAAGGATCGCAATAATGTACTGAACTCTTCGAATGCTTGATGGTAAGGGCCCAAACAAATCCTCAAATAACAGTTGCAGAGGATTTTCTGTGATTAAATTTTTCAGCAACCCTTCATACTTAATGTTGGTTGTCCCGAAGCATCACAGCAAAGATTTATTAATTGTTCCAGGTTAGGATGTTTCAAGATCACATTGCTGATAAACCTCTCCTTAATTTTCTCCATAGCTGCCTCTTCCTCACGTCCCCATTTCCAACTCTCATCCTTTTTTGTCAACTTCAGCAACGGCAATACCATTTCAGAGTGATGCTCGATAAAGTTCCTGTAATAGTTTATATGTCCTAAATAAGCCTGGAGCTGTTTCTTATTTTTGGGAATGGAAGACTCCCTAATGGCTTTCGTTTTGATGCTCTCTGCTGAAATCCTATCCAGTGAGATGATGTGGCCTAAGAAATTTATCTCCTTACATAAAAACGCTGATTTCTCCAAGTTTACTGTCACGCCACCTTCTCTTAGCTTCTTCAATACCAGACCTATTTATTCCACATGCTCTTCAAATGTCTTGGATGCAATGACAATATCGTCTACGTACAGCGTTACAAATTATAGTACTTCTGGGCCTAAAACTCGCTCTAAATCCCTCATAAACTTTCTTGTTGACACACACAAAACCCAAAGGGTATTCTCTTTAAGCAAAACGTCCTTCAATTGTACTATAAGGAGGTGTACATCCTGGATTTTTCTTGTAATCCTATTTGCCAGAAATAACTTACAAAATCGAGAGACAAGTATTCACATCTTTCAAATTTCCTAATGAGTTCATTGGATGGCTCTGGGGACTCACTGTCGTTAATTATAATTTTATTTATTCTACGTGCATCCAAACACAATCTAAAATTATATTCTTCTTCTGGACTACCACCAGAGGATTAATAATGTCCAAACTACATCTTTCTATAATGTCCCATTGACACGTGTGCTTTAGGGTTTCCTCAACTGCCAGTCTCTGACTAAACGGCACAGGATGTGTCTTATAGTTAGTTGTATGCGGTATGGTAGGGCACCTGTAAATGACATTGGTAAAATTTATTCAGTCCTGGTTTCTCAGAAAATGTCAGCTGATTCTTCACATGTTGTCTGTTCCTCTTCAATCACTGCCATATGAATCTTTTCTTCAATCCTTTCACTGGTAGACATCTGTCTCATTTCTACTTCCCCTCCCTCTTCGAGGACTACTTCCTATTTACTTTCTATTTGCAGCGTCATCATCTTGGATTCTAATCTCTCCATAAAAGGGACGGCTATGTTCATTTTCTGCCATTCAATCACTACCTGTCTTTTAGGATAATAAATCTTCACACTAAATCCTGTCATCCAGTCTGACCTTAAAATGGCTGGAACATTTAATCCTTCCACAACCAGGTAAATAATAGTCATAGTCTTTTCTCTCAATTATACATAAAGTAACACTTGGGAGTTTTTGATTTTTTATTCTCCACACCAGTGGCCCCCACTATCGCGACATTACTCACAGGCAATACAGGAATTTTCATTTCCGGTTTATTTTATTTTATTTGCTCGTAATACTCTTGAGAAAATGCCGTTATTTTCGAACCCGTATTTATCAACTCTACTACAAAATTGCCTACTATCCCCTGTATCTCTGGCGATATAACTTTACTGAGCTCAAATTTATTATTTCCCTCGTGTGAAAAGTCTTCTTTGGGACTGCCTTGGTTCATATACTCTAAATGGGTTAATTGCTCTATAGTCTGTCTCTTGCTCATACTACCTCCCATGCCCGGACCATTGCATATTTGGCCTACAAGTTTTCCGACTCGCTAACACCTGCATCCAAATGTGTATGGTTTCTTGTCTCAGGTTGCGGATTTTGCGCTCTTATCTAATTGTTTTGTGCTAGGTTAGAGTGGTCATTTCTTGGGTTTGCCCAATTATCATTTCTATATCCTTGGTTATTTGTCCTAGAAGGGTTATGTTGATTCCTAGTCCTATATTCTCTGTCCCTCTGCCACTGTTGCTGTGACTGATTGGGTCTGCCTGGTCCTGGATTATGAGAGGATGGTTGGATCCCGTTCCTGTTCTGAACCTTCCCTCTCCCATGGTGTGGTAGAAATGGTCCTTGTCGAGATCTGCCAACACTCTCTCTGCTCTGCATATTGCGCTGTTCTACCTCACTATCTCTTTCCCACCTATTGTCGAACCCTACTAGCACTTCTTCCATGCCATTCAAACTTCCCTTATTCGCAATCATCAAGGTATTTTGCACGTTTGGACGGAAATGGTGAGCTAGATGTCCCATCTACCTCTGCTCTCCCATTGGATGTTCTAAAAACTCAGTTTGAGTCACCAGCTGGCGAAAATATTCACCCATGGAAACTAATTTGGGATGGTATTTTCCGTTAAAAATGTACCGGAGGAAGTCGTCCTGCGTCTCCTGAGACCAATACGTTTTAAGAACACCTCCTTTGTCACTTCATACGTCTTCCACTCTCCTTCCAAATGACTCACCTAGGCCCTGGCTTCCCCTTCCAAATTTACCATCAGCACTTTGATTTTTTTTTGTTCCAAACGATGCCCACTCTTTAATGCTCTATCTATTTTTTATCTACTGGGCTGCAGAGATACTCCCCATTTTCCCATTGTATTTTGGGGATTAGATACATGGTTACCTCACTTAAACTTATGGATATTGATTCCGGACCTACAGTCCCACTTAACTTCTGCCTACCAGCAACCTCAGCCTGTCTCATTCTTACAGTTAATTTCTCAAGTCGATTGCTTAGCTGCGACACAGTTTCCTCATATTTGACTTTTAGGCCCGTGCCATGACCTCCATTCTGTCTACATTCCTTTCTGACTTTACTAATCTGAGACGTAATTAGATTTTGACTCATATCCTTTTGCACTTCTATGGCTTATTTGACGCCATCAATTTCCTTTTTAAAATTCTGCTTAGCTGCCTTTGCATTCGTCGTCACATGAGTGATCTTCCATTCTATTTCTACCACTTTGTTTTCTACTACTCCAAATTGTTTCTTAACCTGATTTAATTTTATAGCCCGTTCTTTATGAGTATTTACTTCCTTCAGGATCTCAAATTGTGTATTTCTTAACAGTTCCTGCTCATTTTATAACTGACCTTGCCTAGCCTCAGACACCACCAGCCTCTCATCTCCTCTAGTCAGTTGTGTTGTGTTGTTCTCCTTGGCTCGTCCTAACTTTTCAACCTCCACTTGTACGTTACTTAATCTCTTCTCACATGGCTGAATGCTTCCTTGTATTCTCTTTTCTACTGATAACTTCCGTGCTTCAATCCTTGAAATTAAGCTTTGATTTATTTGATCTATCTCCCCTTTAAGTTTCTGACTACTCTCGAGTATCAAGGTTTTGTGGTGTTGACCTTGGGTCACTATCTCAGTACTGACTCGATCATTTCTCTTACTCAAAGTTAAATAATGTTTTTCCAGCCTGTAGTTGACTTCCCTAACCTATTCCTTAAGCTCCATAAATTTTGAGTTCAAGTTCAAATCGGCTTTCTCAAATTTTGAGTGAATTTTCTTAATCCTTGCCTTAAACTCAGATAACATTATTGCGCACAGCCGCCGAATCTCAGGACTGTTTGGTTGTAAGGATTCAAAGGGGAAACTTGGTAAAATTGGGCCTACTTCTATCTCCCGCCTTTCGTCCAATTCAAACCCACTTTGTCGACGATTAATTTATACAGGTAATTCTACAACAATCGCACCTTACAACTCTAGGCCTACTTTCTCATTACCAATAATTTTATTAGCTTCCACAGTCAGATCAGTATAAACTCCTGCGGGCAAGATATGGTTTTCCACTAGAAGATGAACGTGACGTTACTATCAAAAACTCGGCCTAATTCCATCTCTAAATTTTGATTACCTAACTCTACTACTCGGCTTGTTCCAGCTTTGGCAAGCAACATTTTATTTCCCACCGGAATTTGAATAGCCATCTCAACTAATCCACCTTGGCCTACTACCATTAAGGCACTATCCTCATCACTACTATCTCTTGTGAAGTCATCAAGAGTTAATCTATTTATTCTATCACTGTTCAACCAATCAATTCTAACTTGATTGTTCACATCCCCTTCAAGTCCCTTAAGCTCCACCTGTATTTCAGCATCACTCTCCCGACCCGACATTGTGTTCTTATTTTGACTACACAAGTACATAATACCAATGTTAGTTATTAGTTCTGTGTTTGTGTTTATAAATAATCATACCAATTTAGACAAAATCTCAATTAACTTGTTCATGAATTTCAAATGTAGTTGTTTAACTACACAATAGCAACATATGCCTGAAATTCACAATATATGAGATATGGCATCTATTGTTGCCTAGACTTTAACACTAACACATTGTGGCATATACCCAATTGAAATCGTGCTGTGTTATAAACATAGATACTGTTGTTTTCATTGTTATTAATTAATGCGTATTGTTGTTTTCATTGTTATTCATTAATGCGTATTGCATGTAATGTAAATTGACATTTTTTTAAGTATCAATTTAAATTGAAATGGTTGTGGCAAAAACATGAAGTGTAATTTAGCTTACCTCCTGAAAAGAAACATGAAGTATAATAGTTTATATATAAAACGATTGCTGTTGTGTAACACGTGAGACAAATGTTTATCTGAAAAAGAAAAATCTAAACAGAGAGTCTGGTTGTTTTTATGGTAGCACCAGTAATGTTGTTCAAAATTATGTTTACATGAAAAGAGAACCAAGTGTAGACCTTGTAGTGTTTATTTTGGAATATCGTTTTTAGTGAAACATGTAAGATATATGAATTTAAATTGTTGATGATATAAAACAAAGTCTGATTGTCTTTGACTCTGAACCTGAAAATGAAATGACGTGTAACATGCACCGTAAATAAATTCTGACGGATGGTCCTGGATTCCGGGTTCTTGACCATTTTTTTTCTCGCCCTTACTGCCTCTAAAGTTGTCTCAAGTTAAATATCTGTTGGTGTTATTGTTCTTAGTGTCCTTTTGTCGAATCCTCATGGGGTCATGTTGAATATTTCTACTGAAGTGTCCTTCTGTGAAAGTGTTCTCGCGTTGAATACTTCCACATAAGTGTGCTTTAGTTGAAGTGTCTTTCGCGTGGTCAACCATCCTGGTTGTAGAATTTCTCTGGTCGTTCTATTTAAGTGTCCTTTTGTCCTTCTGATACAGCACGCTGTAAGATGACTTTGTTGGGTGAAGCACTCTTCATCTCTGGTCGTGAAGTCCAGACTTTGATTGGCTTTAATACGTTGCACTGTACACTTGGGTGTGGATTTTAAGTTGGCCCCGATTGTCCCGTCCACTTACTTAACGCTTTAATCCGCAAGTTGGCAACGCAATACAACATACAACCCAAAGTATATTTGGCAGTCGTGCAAAGTCCAAAAGTCTTGCCGCGAGCTAGGCACCAATTGTAATGTCCAGTTCACGGTAGAACTACAAATATCATTTATTTGTTTTATTACAAGATATGTTTATTTTATTCACTTCTTATTACTACACTTTAAACGACATAATTTAAAAACATATTCATAAAGGTTCAAAAGTCTTATAGCTGTACTTTTAAAACCACTCCCCAAGATGGCACAAGAACGAAAATGTGTTGAATATCTTTATAAATTTGTGTTGTAAAAATAAATATTTGGGATTGTGTATGAAGAGTAGGCCCTAGTGAATGGATGTAAGTAAGCTCATAACGGTGGAACTAAGTGTAGTATCTATACTACCCCATTGCAATGTCCAGTTCACGGTAGAGCACTCCGAAAAGAAAAAGAAAAAAACCATGGCGACTGCCTATATCACGAGACTAGACTGGGATCGCGTCAGGGACGCGTACAAAAACAAAAAGAAACCACGAACAAAGGTTGCGCATGCACGACAGAGAAAGCAATCCACACCACGCATTCTAGCGGAGATTGAAAACCTACCATTCAAATTTACAACAAAGTGAATATTAATCATATCAAAGATAAACTAATAAATATGTGAACCATATTTATTAATTGAGGGAGGGAAATAACCATAATCAAAGGGTTTTCAAAAGTATACATTACACGTACTTACATGAACCTAATCTGTGTGTCGTGCAGACATGTTGAAAATCTTTCCTTCATGTTGAGTGAAATGATTATACTTTCACTGCATGTGAAGGTACTAGGACTCTAATATTCAAGAGTGATGCCACAATAGCTTAATTTTTCTGATTTCTTGAGAAAAATAAATAAAAAAAATTTAAGGACATCACCCTCCTAGTCCATAATTCAAAGTATTATGATGAAAATTTCATTCTAAAACAAATGATGGAGGTAAGGAAATGGAATCCAGAGCGTATAATGAACTGTGAGAAAATTATGTCCATGCTTTACGGCCTGCTCTATTTTATAGACTCTCTTAAATTTCTCTTGTTGGCTTTGTACAAGATGCCTAAGATATTCGGCTTGGATGAGCCCTTGACCAAGGGATATTTCCCTAATTTTTAACAAGAAAGTAAATTGAAGTATGGGGGTACCTTGATGCCAAAGGTAGACTATGGCATCAGTGTGATATCAGTCGAGGGAAAGGAGCACGTTGAGAGGTGGTATGACACGCTGGTCAAACAAAATAATGAATTTGATTTTAACTCTGAGTTGGAACTGTCTTCCTATGGAAGAACTGCCTCAAGTTTAGATTATCATCTCTAACGGTGGCTACCAGTATGCAGACCATCAGATGCACGTCGCCGTACAATGGCTCAGCTGGGAGGCCCACCAGCGCCAGGTCTCTATTATTTATACAGCCAACGGCAATGAGGAATATGTATTAGGTCGACGTGTAAACGGTGTTGTTAAAGCCGAAGATACCACTACCGTATTCCAGTTTTGGGTTTGTTATTGGCACGTGTGTCCCCTCTGTTATCCTGACAGGACCACCCCTATCGAAAACAGCTAACATGAGACCATAGAGACTCGTTATGAAGAAACCATGGCCTGCGTGGAAAAGTTTAAGAACGGCGGCTACAGGGTCGTGATGTTAAAGTGCATGTTTAATGCAATGAATAGCACCGAAAAGGACTTGAAACAATTAGAAATCTAGCAAAGGATGCGCGTGACGCATAACACTTACATGAGTGTGGTGGTGGCATGCTACAAGACTGCTATGTTTAGGTTAAACCTGTACATCATCATTGATAAATTGGGGAGACGCGTTTTGTACCATAATACCGATAGCGTCCTATTCACGGAACCCTCAGTGATGGGAGTCCACTGACTGGAGATATTTTGATAGACCTCACCGTGGAACTTTAGGATTACGGTACGGGAAACTATATTAGCACCTCTGTATCTGGTGGTTCCAAGAATTACTCTTATCGAGTTTATCGAGTTTATCGAGCTTAACAAAATAAAAATGTTATGCAAGATTCATGGAATCACCATAAGCTATGGCGACTGGAACGACGTTAATTTTGACATTTTGAAGGCGATAGTCATGGAACAGGCTACAGAAAAGCACACAGAAATATCACATACAATTATAGAAAACTGTCTTGCGACTGGGCGTACCATTTCGCAGACTAGCCTCTATCAGCCCGTGTACGACGAATAACTAATGAAGGATGGCGTTTGGGTATCAAAGTATTTGTAAACGCACTTGCCACGACTAAAAGTTTATCAATTAGACGCTCAAAAACAAGCTCATACCTTTTTTTATTCTAGACAGTTATAGTAACATACCAATTTTTAAATATTTGAGATTATCTTAATATTTTTCTGTATGAAACCACATATATTTTTATTGCTTTTTATGCAAATTGGAAATTTTTATATTCTTTCATCAAGCAGTACAAACCTTCAACTACCTACTTTCTAATCGCATTTAATTTTTTGTTTTTAAATATTTATTAATTGTTTGAAAAGTTTGTATGTACATATTTTAAGAGGAAAACCTTTTAACTGTTTATACATATTTAAATATTTTTAAAATTAGACTTTATTAATGTGACTTTGGCTTAAACATTTTTCCGAGTTGTTTAGTACCGAGACAACTAGTTCCTCTGAAACATCAATAAATTCTTTATTGTCACCTCTACACCAAAATATGTATACTTTTCATGGTGTACGCTATGCTTTTAAATAACTATTCTAAAAGTGTTTTATTTTTATTTTAACGTCTTCGCCCAAACGCCCCTTTCCATTATATAAAAACAAGTGCACATAGTTTATAAGCCCAGTCTCAAATATTATGGACAAGTTGCCATTATCAGTGGCCCGTACAGCTCTAAAAAGACATTTTGTTACCGACTTTATCCGTCCCTTGGACACAATGTATTACGTTTAATTAAATAAAAAACCTAGGATTAAGCCTTATTGCAACCTGGATTAAAACAGAACGGACCAGGGCCCCATGTCATATTCTGAAATTGTTTGCTGGGAATGAATGCTTACTGTAATAACTCTCCACAGCCGATAATCCTTGATGAACTTATGCAGGAAGCCAACGAGTTGGTCGTCAATCTTTTGACTAAAGGATGCCAACATCAAAATATTAGCATCATATGCCTTCAAAAATGTATATCCTAACAGGTTAGGGGTCAAGGAGACATTTCCCTCAACTCCCATGGATAAAGCCCAGATACAACACTTTGCACGCCAGGTTTGCCCCGTAAACCTACGGGTCTTACAGGAGGCCCTCACATATTCCACAAGTACTCCCCAAGAGTATATTTCAAGCAAGGTACACTCGAATGGTTTCGATATCTAACGTGCAAAAATGTTGGATGCTGCGTGTACCTACCATTCAAAGGCTAAATATAACACCGACACTTCCCTATTACAGATAATTTCATAACCATTAGTCCCAAGGTGTTGAAGCAAGCCCCTCTTTTGCGTGCAATGCATCGTATGAGCCCTCAAAAAAGGGTCATCCCATTGAAAACGTCGGACAAGAAACTGATTGACTCTCTTTGAAATTGTGCCTACAAAACTTTAAAAGGGATGGCGCCATTAAAAATGTGCTCAATACAAAGTTACATGGTCACAAGAAGGTAGCACACAAGATGGTCAAACGAGGAGAGTACTGAAAGAAGATGAGAAGACTATTGGTCCAGTAAGGAGGAGCATTTCTATCCCTACTTATAGCCCCTTTAATCGGTGGTGTCTTATGTTCATTATTCAAGAAGTAGATAATAGAACACATGGCAAAGTTTAATTTAATGTCCATATAATCATTATAGTTTTACGAGAAATTCCACCAGCAAGTGGCATTGGATACCAATCTAGTGATCTCCGAGCTGCACAAGGAAATGGAAAAAATCCTCCCTTCAAAATTATACAAAGAGTCTAAATGGATTTTACACCAACAAGTGTTACAGCACTATCTGCATTTCTGTCAGCACCTTCCACATCCTGAATATTCTATCATAACAAACCCTCAAGTGTATATACTTCCCATCCATGCAGTACTCAACTTTGTACCCGTCCAGGTAATTAAAATGCCAAACATTTTCTCAAACATATTATTTTCAGAGGTGGTTTCTATTGGGAAGCCAACGGGGTAGTGAGTATTCACGACATGGCTCTCTGAGGATCCAACATTGTGGAATATGTCAACGATCTAGTCAAAGCAAAAAGACACAGTGAGCCGTTAGGTTGGTAAATGTTTATCTCAGTGCTCCAAAAAATAAACATCTGGAAAGAATTTGTTGTTAATATGAAACACTTGGGACCCATTAAAGATCCGAATCCTCTAACTAAGCCACTTACAACGTCGCGACGCCCTTCCCTGAAGAATAAGGAATTAAAAAGAGTGGAAGTGTAATGTTTTGGAATAAACTTTACGAAAAGACTTACCATTTGAGGGACTTTGCTTTGTCATTGCATCTCGAAACACGGAGAATCTAACAAAGTCCGCCACGCGGAGTGACTGTATGTTCGTGAAATAACAAAATAAACATACCGACATGGCTGAAGATAAACTTGGACTGATAAGTTTTGGTGGAGCTCTTGTCTGACGTAGGCTCGGTTCAACATCACGTGTTGTGTTCTCCCCTCTCTATTACACCTCTGTCTTGCCTTGCTCTCAATGGTCCCTATGCCCACAATCAAGAATGTTTTATATTTTATGGGTATGTTTGAGGGTAGCGTATGAATTTCAGGCCGTATATATTGACTTGTAATAATGGTTTAAAATTAAACTTGGTTCTAGGCAGAATTATCTCTTATTTGCGCTTCACGCTCCTCTATGCTAGACGGCGAGCTCTTAGTGGCTAGGTAACACTATAACTTTAAGGGAAATGGTGCATATAGTTATGTTTAACTAAAATTGTGTTACTTGCGTTTCACGCTTGTGATTTAAGGGGACGTTTTGTCTCTAGACATGTTTACCTGCATTTGTATTGATGGCACATCACGCTTGGGCTTTAAGGTGACATTTTGCCTCTATACATGTTTGTCTACTTTTGTATTAATTGCGCTTTAAGCTTATGCTTTGAGGGGACATTTTGCCTTTCGCCATGTTTGACTACATTTGTATTACTTGCGCTTCACACGTGTACTTTAAGGGGAAATTTTGCCTTTAGCCATGTTTGTCTACATTTGTATTACTTGCACTTTACGCTTGTGCTTTAAGGGGACTTTGTTATTTTGTCATGTTATTCAGGTTTTGTTTAGCTAGCGATAGTTACTTTAATTTATGTGGACTTTGTTACTTATGTCATGTTCTTCTAGACATATTTTGTTAGCTCCTTTGGCTCGTATTTTAAGGGAGATTAAGCCCATTGTAGAATATTTTAAATTTCAACATGTTGCACTTAACGCTTGACATTGATTCATATCAGTGAGGCCACGACTTTGCTCTTACTGCAAATTTATTTCCAACACGTTATTTCATTCGCTCTAATGAGCCATCTATTGTTGTATGACCCAAATTTTGAATTTCTATGTATATCATTTTTGATGTGTCAGTTAAATTATTGTTACCGAGAGGGTTGTGTTTTATTTTTTGGTACAGAATAAAATAGATGGCTGCGTTTTCACACCTAATGGATCTTTTGGCCAACAGGGCTTACAGGGACGGTGTCACACATAAAAGCGCACAGGAAAGATCTGGCCAAATTTAGATAATAGATTTGTGTGCTGGACGCTTGTACTTTAAACAAACCCATGATAAAAATGTTTACAAGCAATGAGTACGTGGTAATTTAACATTGACGATCTCTGACGAGTCGATCTTAACGATATGTGAAGTCTCAGCAAATACAACGACGGTGCAGTTTATATGCTCACTTTCATAGACGTGTTTAGCAAGATGGCCTGGGCTAGGACTCTTCCCTCCAAGATTCGGAGTGTCGGGTGGGACGCCTTTCCGCACATTTTTAAACAAAGTTATCGTAACCCTCTAAGTTCACATTTGGAGAAGGGGACAGTGTTTACTTCACGTCTCGTACGGAAATTTATTAGAAAAAAATAGATAAGTATTACTACATCACCCATAATCCGGACGTGCAGGCAAGCATCTTAGATCCTAAATATAAAAGGACTCAAGTGACGATAATTTACAAAAAAATACCACAAATTTGCTATATGGATGACCTTCTGGATCTCATTGACGCTTACAATGGTGTAAAACATTCCAGTATCAAAATGGCGCATCTAGACGTTTCAAAGGCCAACGTGCTTAAAGTCAGAAACTGTCATACAAAACATGATAATAACCCAAAACTCAAAGTTGGCGACACGGTGCTTATCAATAAAGGCAAAATTCTGTTTGCGTCAAACCGTGGTGTATAGATTAGTCGATTTTGCCAGCAAGGAGGGGGAGGGAACTTTTACGAACAATAACTGCAACACGTACGTCCTACCGACACTTTTAAAGTTGATAATATAATACGTAACAAAGGTAAAGGCATCATAAAGAAAGTGTACGTGCAATGGATAGTTTACCCCACCAAGTTTAATTCGTTTATCCTGCCAGTTGCATCAACGCTTACAGCGGTGAAAAACATTCCAGTACCAAGATGGTCTATATCGACGTTTCAGAGAACGTGTTTCTTCTCGGATTTGAACTTGCCACTAACTTGATCAAAACAATAAATGTGCTACACGGTGCAAACATTATATTAAGCTTATCCTCTCAGATGTTCATCTACACTGATATCATCAAGCTACAGCCTGTGGGTGATAACTTATATGTATCATAGGTATCAAAAACTCCATCTATGTCTATGGCACCCGTAATACCATTACCTATACTACGTTACACTAAGTACACGTACTTAGACGGGATATTGAAAGCTTGGAAATTAATATAAGAACAAACACGGATGAGCCTGTTCCATTTGAGTATTTAAAAGTCTGCTTGAAACTTCATCTTTAATGCTGCTCAACATGAAGTTTACCTACCGAAGATACTAAGCCAACCAGGATGGAACAGGAATATCTACTATATACCATGGTGTTACCTCTAGACTCAAGCATGGAGTAGGATGTTTTTTCAGTGTCTTGTTCAAGAGCATCATACCATTATGGAGAAGCGATGCTAAAACCATGGGAAAATCGGCACTTTATACTGGCATCGACGTGCTCTTTAACTTTGCCAACCAGCGTCATCTTTTGGAGGAGGCACTACGCCAGTTTTCCAGTGAACCTGGAAATAACCTGATGCGAAATGTGGAGCAAAAGATGTATATACTGATTACTGGTTCAAGCTATAAAGGACGTCGTATGAAGTACCGGCGTCAGTCTTCTGTAGTTTCCTGACGTAAAAAGGTCACCCTGAAGAAGAAGAAGAAGAAGAAGAAGAAGATATAAGCCGTAGATATTTTCATTTGAAATGTATTTTTTACAACTCCAGTCCTACACGTATTCAAGCAGCGAACTCAATCTATTTTCAGTTCTACCTATAACGACTAATCTCGAAGGTAGACAATGGATCCAAAACAAACCTGTCTTTTCCCTCATGGATGTTTCACCCATCAAGTCCAGCGCCACCAGTCAAGGCCAGTTTTATATCGATTATTCACAAACCATGCTATATCTCAAAGCTAAAATAATGAAAGCCGACAGTGGTTCTTTATCTGATGTGGAGCCAATCATTCCCATTAACAACTGGTTGCATTCGTTATTCACAGAGGTTCATATATTTTTAAACCATAAAATCGTATCACCGCCCAGAAATACTTATGCACACAGATCCTAATCGATACTATTTTCAATTAAAACGGCTAGTCCAAAAGAATGCATCTTACTTCTGGCCTATGGTACGGAGACACCCTCAATAGGTTTTAAGTTGTTAACAAAACCATTAAGAAATTTGCGAACCATCGTAGTCTCTACACAAAAAATAGGACGGTGGATCTTATGGGATATCTACATAGTGGCGTATTTGACCAAGAGAAAAACGTTTTGAATTGTACAGAACTCAGAGTCAAGTTAGTAAGTTCCAGAGAAGGTTTTAGGCTTATAACAGATTTATCTGATTTCCAAACCCTTCCTTCACCTCTGACAAGACATCTTGTGAATGTGAGGATTCCACGTTAAACTGTAGGTCCTTCATTTCATCTCACAATCACCCTACCATTTTACATTAGCATAAGTGCGTATAACCCGAACGGGTAGTAAGACGCGGTGCTAATAATAATAATAATAATAATAATAATTTAGGCTTATGTCTGCAGCTGAAATCACAAAGTTTAAAGATAACATCGTCGAGGCCAGGTGTTTTAGTGCGGCTTGTTAAAGAAGCATCGTTTCTCTTGTTAACCCACACCAAAACACTAAACGTCAGTCCCGCAAAGAATCCTATCACTCGAATGGAAGCTAAAACGCTCACCATACCTTCGGGAATGAAAGGGAATTCGCTGGATAGAGTATTCACTTGACAGCTACCAAAACTATGCATCGTGAGATTCGTATCAAACGTGACGTTTAGCGGAGGCCTAACCCAGAATCCGTTACATTTCCAGACGTATGACACGAATATTTTATTGCTGTGTGTGAACGGTGAACAAATACCGTCAAAACTTTGAAGACCGATTTTACCAATGTCAACTATTTCATGTCTTTCCACAATCTTTTTACTGAGACAGGTACCCATTTCATGAACGAGGGTAGTGCCATCACACGAGAGGCCTACCCTAAGGGGTATCATCTGATTAATTTAGATCTCACACCTAATCCATCCACACACATGAAATCTCACTAGAATTTGACACGATATGGATCTCAAATGATTGAGGTATGCTTCACCTAGGCACTCACTCAAACCAACAACTGTGTCGTGCACGGCAAGTTTGCCATTATGATAAAAATCGACAATGACAGAAACGTCATGGCTGGTTTTGGGTGTTAAAATTAGTGACGTCCCGTCCCATTTCCCAATTAGTTAAACCATGCACATCATTCTGTATTTCCAGAGCTAGAGCAATGACAACAAAGAGTTTATCGTCAAGGAACTAAGTGTTTTATCCGTATTAAGAACATTACTTCAACATTGAGTGTTAAAACCCCCTTATGCCACCGAGGAACTTTTCACTTCAGTAAAAAGCAAGCCAACTATATTGTCAACACGCTGCACGGCATTCCTTGATATATTTCTGATGTGGATTACTGCCTGCTCGAATCCCTCTTTTCTCGTAATACACTGCGTACAGAAACCTTCTACATCAAGGGGGCACAAAACAAATGTTTCTATCCAAATACACGCCTACGCTAGTCCTGTATGAAAGAGAATACTTGTTTTTGAAAACACTTAAATTGGTTCGTACCAATGAATGGCACATAGATGTGTTTGGAATCTCTGTTTGGCCTTCGTCGTTTGGGGACTTCGATATTTGCTGATTGAAGATGGAGACGCACACTATAGGACCCACGCTTAAAACAAGCCCGTGCTTCCATTCTTTAGGTTCAGGTGTTCTCCCTGCTGATAAAATACCCCCAAGAATCGTGCGCCCTAAAGATCTCACCATCAACACGGATCCACACACAAAGCCTGGGGGGCATTTGGTCACCATATTTTATTGACAAGAACGTCGTGGAAGAATACTTTGACAGTTATTGTTTTGTCCCCATATAAATTCGTATTTGTCATTTATACGCAAAAACATTTCCCGTTGGTCTCACAACACTTTACTTCAAGGCCTTATCTCAGAAGATTATGGCCATAGCTATCTCATATAAATTTTCTATCTAGCCTGGAAAATTCCACTGAAGAGCTTCCTGGCCCTTATCTTACCCACCAACCATAGAGACAACGACGCCAAAGTTTTCAAATATAATACAACTCATTTATCAAGACGTTAGCGTGGCACCAACCCTTAAGAAGTTGCGTCCAATCACCGTTCGCCCTGTTTTCCCCCGGAGACTATGAAATACTGACCCGACGGCGTGCCAACCATAATCATGACAGTCGTCGATGCGATCACACGTAATGGAAAGTCAACAGTTACCCGGAGAGGTTTGCACTTGCAAAGCAAAGCCGGTGAAGCCACTCACCATAGCCAGTATTTTCAACACGGTGTTTACACTGGACGAGGTTGACGCCAAAAGTGTCATTGTTGGCATGAGTGTCAAGAACAAATTTACGCCCTTTGTCCGACTAGAAAAATACGGGAAAATTGTCAAGTGTTTAACCGTAAAGAGGGCGAGAACTGGACAACTACAAGTAGGTCACATACATGTTTCTAAGCAATACACAGCCTCCTCAAAAGATTAGTTTAACTGATCACGAAATCTCTCTGAGTCGCATGTGCGGTGACCATATGTTCGTCATCAGTGAGATCCATGACGCCGGAATCAAAAGGGTTGTCTATCTCACACTAAGCTTGACGTGTCCTCACGAGGTGTGGGACATCATCAACGCTGCCGCTGACTGGAGGGATATGTGGTTGACGCCCGTTGCCAGATACTGCAACGATTTGGTCGACACACTTGTTGTGGAAGTATGTGACATACTAACAGAGACCGTTGATATCATCGACCTCAAACATCCTACGGTGGAAACCCACATTAGAAACCTGGATCTTATCAGTGCTACCTACTATACACATCAAGTCGTTGGTCTGGACTATTACATTGTTAGATTGTGAACTAAAAACAAAAACAATTTTACCAACATATATAAGAGACACTGTAGAAAAACGTATGAACGAATATATGCTTCATCCCTGTAAAAGTGTATAATAATATTATGTATGTCTGTGAGACCTTTAATGTATAATACATATGTGTTTGTAATATTATGTTTAATTAACGCAAAAGCTGTTTGTCCTTTGCCTTATCCAAACACGTAGGGTCGCTAATATATAACACATTTCAACTTCATATTTGTAAAGACATTGAAGCTTTTGGCTGTCAAAGAATTGATTTAATTTGGTATAGATATATTACACTACGTATTAAAGGTGAAACTATACACAAGAGGGGAGCAGGAAACAAGATAAAAGTGCTTTCAGGCGTGAATTTACCTAAAAATTAGCAAGATTTCGTGAGGAATCAAGTAACAAGAAAGAGCTCTTCAATATACTTGGATCTTTAGCTATAAATACTACCACAAGTGTGTAGGCTGTAACCACTGCAGGTGAAGACGTTAAAGGAAATATTACTGCAAAAAGTTTACTAATTGATGTGATTATTGATGAAAATCTTAATTGGACGGTTAAAATAACTTCTATTTGCAAGAAAGTATATATATCTGCCTATATTCGCTGAGAAGTTTGAAGAATTTTCGGTCAGAATATGTGCGAATTATCCTTGTCCATAGCTTAATATTGCCACACTTTGACTACTGCGACATAGTATACAATGACTTAAAAGATGACCTAGTACAACGACTAAAAAACACATGTGTTCAATACATATTTAACGTATAACGTCATGACCATATTTCTATGTATTTTATTAAACTGAATTGGTAAAGAAGAAATGAAAGGCTACATTTATACACAAAATATTATCAACATATTATCCTCAATACCTCTCATTAAGGTATTTTATATTTCTGAAGGATAAACACACACTCGTGCTACTAGATCAGAATCCACTTTACGGTTGTATTTTCCCATACCTACAGTAGCATGCAAATTAATCCAAACACAAGATTTTTTCTTTCTACGTTGTTTCTACACTGCTTGACCACACCCATTCTCTGAGCTGTCTGAGAAATGTGAGGTTATTGTTCTTTGTTTATCTAACAATTTACATGTATTAAATAGTGTTTTATGAAAGTTTATTTAATCTTTTATTAAAAAAATTTTTTTTTTTACATTTTTTGTACTGTGTGTAGTGATTATATAATAATGAACGTAGCTCCAAAGAAACGTCCCAAAATTGTTACTCTTTCTTAGCATACCCGTATGACACAACGACAAATAGCTTCTGAGTGTGGTGTTGGATTACTTACAGTGATTGCTATTCTATTTTAAAACGTTTTAATGAAACTGGTTCCTTTTCACCTCAAAGGAAGGGCAAGAATGGCGGTAAAAGAAAAACTAATCCAACACAGGATCGGTTATTAGTGAGAAAAAGTAAACTTGACCCAAAAATATCTGCTGTGGACTTGAATCAAGAATTAGCAACCAGTGAAACATATGACAACTGCTAGACGCAGACTTCTTGCAGGTGGACGGAATGCTAGTCGGCCAGCTAAAAAACAGATTTTAACACCAGTAATGTGCAAACAGAGGGTCTTGTGGGCAAAAGCACATGCAAACTGGACCAAAGATTACTGGAAAAATGTTATGTTTTCGAACGTGTCACACTTTTATGTTCAGGGGCTAAGAGTTGTTACATCAAATGAAAAAACGTCGCCAGCTCAAATCCAACAATCAGTTAAACATCCATAGGAAAAATGTTTTGCAGGTGTTTCACATTTGAAGGTCCTTGTTCATTAGAAGCAGTGGATTGTATGTTGAAAAGTGATAGATATATCAAGATTCTACAGGAAAGGGTTGTAATACACCTTCAAAATATACTTCCATAAGGTAACGGAGTGTTCCAACAAGATTTGGCGCCATGCAGTAGTGCCAAAAAAGTGAAAAACAATTTTGAAGAACAAAACATGAAAGTGCTCAAGTGACCAGGCAACTACCCTGACCCAAGCCCAATCGAAAACCTTTGGGTGATTGTCAAAAAAGACTCTTAAAAATTAATTGTTCCACAAAAACTGATCTCATTAAATCAATAATACAAGTATGATATCGTTACGAATAAATCAAAAAAATGTGTATTAAACTTGTTGAATCAATGCCAAATCGTGTATGTGAACTGATTAAGAATAAGGTAGGATATATTAAGTACTAGATATTTACAAATTGTACAGTTATGATTAAGAATTACTTTTTAATAAATGACATCTGTGTTCGGATTAATTTGCACGCCACTCTAGCTCTAAAATATATGCTTGTTCTTTTACTGTCCAGGCATCGCAAGCTTGGAATTAACTAGATAACTTGACTCCTCACCCGGTGGGGAATTAAAAGCCATTGGGCCCCTGGGCCCAATTTGCTCTGCACCAACCCCCCTCCCCCCTCGCCATAAAAACACCAACCAACAACTAGGCATTCACACTAGTCTACTAAAGACATGGCTATTGCAATAGCAATTTAGGTTTCGAGGAAAGCTTTTGTTCTATTTAAATGAAGTTTTTTAATATTATGAACTGGAATCAAAATTAATAATGAATTTGTTAATTTAAGCTTTGAAAAATATGAAAATTTCCTTTGAAATGTAATTTTTGGATGGAATAAAATAATAGTTATTTTAAAAGATATTTTTATTCAAACTCAAACAAAAGAAAATACATTAGTATAATCATATCATATTATGATCACTAGCTAAATAATAATACATAACAGTAGTTTCTTTAAGTTAGGAAAAACTATTGACTTTGAAATTTGAAGTTGATGTGCTAAAATCATGTTTTAAAATTTTTATAAGGTATTATTATTTAAACTCAAACAAAATACAATACATAATTATATACATATTCATATTATATTAGCAGTATTTTTTTAAGTTTTGAATATGATGCCTAAAAACATTTTAACAAATAAACTACAAATCAACTTTGCGTTCTTTCATGGATGATAGTTCCTTAATGATGTCATCGAAATTAATATCACGCAGTATTTCAGCATTTGCTGTAAAAGTGGTTAAGCTTGACAATCTTGAATATGCGGATGAGTTTTAAAGATAATTTTTTACTCTTTTTAAAATACTAAATGATCTCTCACCAGATGCATTCGTTGACATCATACACAACAAAATTCTCAGCGCCATTTCAATGTTAGGGAAAAGAGTTGTTAGCTGTTTCTCATGTATGAACTTCAAAAACTAAGAAGACAAATGGTGGTCTTTTAACCTAGAACCGCACTGCAGGTGGGTAGTGGGTAGCTCGGAAGCTAGAGGGTGGAAGCTCGTGGGTGAAGGGTGGATATAGTCCAGCCGCACTGCACGATGGAATAATCTAGGTATCACCGTGGGTCCCAGTGTAAAACTGTCGGATGTGAGTTGAACATGTCTCTCTCAAAATTTTCCAAAATACTTCTGCTCTGTGATAGCTCCTATCTCGGATACGTGATGAGAAATGAAAAGAGGTCGTGGGTACACGAGTACAGCTTAGACAGAGATTATGATGGTGAATTTTTGCGAGTTTATAAGAAGATGAGAAATTATCCAAATAGATTTTTTAACTATGCATGGATGAGTGTAGATTCTTTTGATCATCTTCTAAGTAAAGTGCAAGACAAACTGGAGAGAGTTTCTACAAACTTCAGAGAAGCAATTTCTGCAGAACAGCGCTTGATTCTTACATTAAGGTGAATTTTATTTATATCTATACTAAATTAATTATAATTTTATTTATTTTACACTAGAGTACAGTAACATAATTTGTATGATAAGAAAATAGTTTATTAGTTCCATAAATTCTGAAAGAAACTAATATATGTATATATATGTGTATATATATGTATATATATGTATATATATGTATATATATATATACCGTAAGGTAATCAAATGAGATATTTATTTAAAACTTATTTATTTAAAAAAGAGTAAATAGCGTTTAGTTTCTAGGATATGATGCTCTTCTGAATGAATTCACATAAATTCCATAGATGACATATTGGTGTAGGTCGGTTGTGGTGCAGGAGACGGAGTAGATGAAGTATGATACTGAGCACTCTCAATAGACACAGATGATACAGAGGATGAACCATAGTAGTGTGCCTGATGATATGGTTCCATCATTCCTGTTGAATTACTGGCGAAACCTCTGATTGTACCCGAACCTTGCTGCGCTGCCTCATGCTCTGCCAAAATCAAATTTTGATTTTCTGACCGAATCCGGAGTTTTTGTGTAGATGTAAATTCCTCCATGTACGGAAGAAGACTTTTGAAAAAAAGCAGATCTGGATTGTTATCTGCACTAATTTCCCTCTCGAGTAGCTACCCCCTTCCGCCTCTCAATGTCAAGTATTTCCCTGCCTCTACTTTGTGTAGGTCCTTTATTTCTGAGGTTCAGTTTCCGTTTATTTATATTTGCTCTTTTGATATTAAAATCAATAATTTTTCCAGCTTGAGAGCTGCCTTCATTATTTTTATGACTCATATTTTCTTTTAAAGTTCCTGGTTGACTTGCCGAAGCTATTTGTTTGTCTGCCATTGTAAAAGCAGAAATTGTATCAGTGGCTGTGTCTTCTATTGTTCCTACTTCTGATATGGACTAAGCCAGAAAATTTTCTTCATTAAATCCATCATTGATTTCATTTACCAGAGATTTATCAGACAGTTCTGAAGCTCTTGTCAAAGCTATACTGTCTTCCCTCGCATCACCTGAAGACATCAAAACATCCTTAAGGAATAACAGCTGGTTGTATAATGCCCAGGAGCTTGTGGTTTTGATACAGGTATCACTTCCAGATCATGGTTTATCCAACTCACGCAGCTGGGACATAAAGTAAGCGCGGAGATTTTTCCATCTACTTTTGGCAACATTCACTGCAACATAAAAACAAACTGCTGTGTAGTATAAGAATGTAAAGAATAAAGGTATTACTTTTGAATGAAATTGTGTGATAAAGTCTAATTATCTTGGTTATTTTCCTTACAGATTCCTGGCAACTGGTGACTCATTTACTTCTCTTTCTGGACGTTTCAAAATGGGAAAAACAACAGTATCGGAAATTATTATTGACACATGTATGGTTTTATGGAATAAGTTGAAATATGAGTACATGCCAACTCCCACCAGAGATACGTGGTATTCTGATGTAGATAAGTTCTACGAAAAATGGAATTTTCCTAATTGTATTGGGTGCATTGATGGAAAGCATGTACAAATGAAAGCTCCTTCTAATAGTGGATCAAAATATTACAATTATAAGCACATTTTCTCCATTCTTTTTCAAGCATTTGTGGATGCCAACCGCAAACTAATTGCTATTAACTTAGGAACTCCAGGAAGACAAAGTGATGGTGGAAATTTTCGGACATCTTCTCTTTTTCATCGACTAGAGGCAAAGAAACTCAATGTATCCAGAAAACAGACCTCTCCCTTTTACGGATATAGAAGCGCCATTTGTGCTCCTTGGTGATGAAGGATACCCTCTACTCCCTTACTTGATGAAACCTTATCCTGACAGAGACCTGGATGATGAGAAACGAATATTTAACTATCGGTTGAGTCGTGCAAGGAACAGTGTTGAATGTGCTTTTGGCTTAATGACAGCCAAATGGAAACTGTTAAACAAGTCAATTGAGACAAGTGTATAGCACGCTGTTGAAATGGTAAAAGCAATTTACATTTTGCACAACTATGTTCAAATCCACAACTGGGTCAGACAACATGCAGAAAGGACGAAGATATGGCACCGGTAAACCATAGCTTTTCAGCAGTTGCTCTAAGAGCCCGGGAAACATTCAAGATCTACTTCAATGGTGTTGGTGCAGTTCCATGGTAAGAAGACTATGCTCTTCCAATAAACATCATTCGTAGACACAACATGGACCAAAACAATATGTCATAATTGGTGCTGTATTTAAGTTCACAATAAGTTTAACTGTTTTGATGTTTTCACCTCATAAAACTTTTAGTGTCAGTAAAATATTTTCTAGAATACCTATTTTTTCCAGAGTTATCGTGTTTTCAGATGGTGGTCGTCTATAAACCACGTAACGCTTTGAGGGGGGGGGGTGATNAGTAAAATATTTTCTAGAATACCTATTTTTTCCAGAGTTATCGTGTTTTCAGATGGTGGTCGTCTATAAACCACGTAACGCTTTGAGGGGGGGGGGGTGATCTCTACATGGGGGGATGGTGGGGTACATCAAAGTGTTACGTAATACAGGTCTTAAACTCAAACTCTACTGTTGAAAAGCAATATTATTGTTCATGTTTTCACCTTTGATAAACATACTTATCGATAACTTCCATTGAAAATGCAAGTTTACCACCTACTTTTTGCTTATCAATATTTTGAATACGCTTGGATGGCATTGTCTGCCTGAGACTATGAACACCAAGCACATTCAAAAACACACATTTTCTTGCGGATGACAATGACATGTTCATATTCACGGCACTTGTTTAGATTTGTCCAATCTACTGACCCCCTCACGTTCTTTAGTTGGATAACAGCTGTCAGTCGAAGAGGTCTTAATTTATAATTGAGTTTGAGTATAATTTAAATGCCTATTGCACATTCTTTTACATAGGCCATGAATAATCACTTGTGTTTGTACAAAAACAAAACTAATTTCTTCAGAAAGAGTAGACTTGTTCATTGCTTTGGTATAAAAAGTGACATCCAGAAAAAATAGTGGAAGAGTCTGAAAAAGATGTTGTAGTGAAATGGAAAGAAGCAAAAGTATAGAATTTATCTCAAGGCAAGTTTGAGGAGTCTATCAATAGTGCTATTTCTTCTTACCAGCAGCAAGTTATGAAAATTAAAGCTTCAAATTTAATTAACCATTCACAAAAGGTAGGTGTATTTAAGCCTATACCTTTTCCTTTCTGATAAATCTAATGTGTATGTATATAAATGCAACTATTATACAGACCATATGGTGGCTGCATTGTCTAAATTGTCATTCTCTCAGTAAACCAGACGGCCGATGTTGGGGAGATGGGGTTCGAATACCAGTCAGGTCTACTGAGGGTTGCTTTTCCTAAATGATTTCCCACTCACCTTCTATGCAAATGCTGGTAAATTTTCTTTAAAATTCTACCTTTTTAGTACACATTGTGTAGGGTGGTGTAGTAAAATTGTAGTTATTCTAATTATTTTTTATTATATTTATCTAATGGAATAGAAATGAGGAAGGTAGAATTTTAGAGGTAATCTGCCCTCATTAACGTGGAAAGAGATTATAAAACCATTTAGAAAAAGCCACTTTGATTACACCCGACAGATATTCGAACCCTGATTTCTGCTTCGTTGGCCATCCAGTCTTTTTCAAGAGTGAAGCTAAACTTTGAACTTGAACAAAATAACATATTTCTAGTAATATTATTTATAATAATATTTCTTGTGCACTTAGTGTTTACCTTAAGTGTTAATGGACTTAAACTCTGAACTTAAACTAAAAAATGGAATATCTAATGATATTGTTTATAATAATATTTCTTGGGCACTTAGTATTTACCTCAAGTATTAATGGACTTAAACTTTGAACTTGAACAAAAAATAGAATATCTAATAATAGTATTTAAAATAATATTTTGTATGCACTAAATATTTATTTCATGTATAACGAACTTAAACTTTGGACTTTAACTAGAAAGAATATATCTAGTAATATTGTTAATAATAATACTTCTTGTTGAACTTAAGGTTCTTCTCAATGATAATAAACTTATGTTATTGGACTCTAACAAAAAACTAATACCTATTAATTTAAATAACAATGCCTTTTTTGGAGTTAAGGCTTATCTCTATTATATTGAACTTTAATGTTATTCGATACCGTTTATAGAGTAGTGCTATTAATCTTTCACTTCCAATGTTTACATATGAACTTAATGTATCGGGCGCCATCAGCGCTAGTGAGAGATCAGCAATAGCCGCCTTAGTAACTTAATTTATGGTTGGTAATTTCTTAAGTGTTGGCAATTTAAATGTGGATTGCTCTAGCTAATGCCAACGTAAGAAATCTGATAATTTTAGGTCTAAGTATTTTTTCCCTTATAACGATACAGAGAAATGGAAGGATACTGACATAAATATTTTTATTTATTTTTGTAAAGAACATGAGCATTTAGCAGAGGTTAAATTGATGAGTCCTATATTGTTCTTTTTGACTAACTGTTAATTTTCTTAACATAATTAGTGATGGTAATCACTTGTATATTTAAGGCGCTCTTCATATGAGGCCATGGTATCGAGATTACAAAATATTGTATACCTTTTTCTTTTCTTATGATTTTTCATATTATTTAATTGTTGTTCATATCTTTTGAATATCTAATAAACAACCCATGTTGTAATATTTTTCTACTTACTCTTTTTACACATTCATCCTCAGGTATAATATGCTAGCTAAATATGTTGTCTGGTAATCGAATTAGGGGTATAGTTAGTTATATTCTTGTTTATAGTTAGATATTGTTGAGGTTGGCCGTGGGCACAGGTTCCGCAATTGTTCCTAATTGCGTGTGCTGGATATTAATATTTTTTGCCCAGATTTTTTGATATTCAGCACTCACTCAGCATACTATTTCTTTTTGTTGACTTAATTTTTTTTTAACCCTATTAGTTAGGCGTTAGGGTTAGAAATAGGGTTCAAATAGTTCTAAAATACTATTAATCTTCAATAGAAATCGAAAAATATTATTGGTTTTTTACAGCTAATTTTCATATGGACATAATTATCTAGATATATTTGTACGTGTGTATTTTTTCCTTGTATAAATATTGCCGGTTTTTACATTTTGAACTTTGTTTAGGAATTCGTTGCGATTGTTTCTATAACCAAGTTATCTGGTGCCCAAAGGTATTGAAGAAATACATAAATGGCATCTGGAAATATCAATCTTATTGACATGTTATGAACTTTATTATATTGGAGTTAATAATCATTATATCATGTCAATTGGGTGTGTAAATCCAAAATATATTCAAAATTACTAAACTAATAATATTTTATGACACCAACCTAACTAAAAATGACAGAAACTTTACTTTTAATATTATGTTTAAAAATCTAAAATTGTTTCGGTTTTTCTATTTATGCAGACAGTCTTGCAAGTCAACGGTTTCTGGGTCACTATTCCCGTCAAGCAACTAGAGCACCATCTGGCCGTGTCTTCAAGAAGCAGGACTCAAAAACCGCAAGGGCCCCCTCAGCCCAGTATGTCAGCGGCAGTGATGATGACACGAGCAGCTCAGAGAGCATCAATTCAGAAGAAAGTGCTCCATGCTCAGGACGAGTTAAGGTCAAGACTTACACAACCAAAAGGTGAATATTCACTTTAAGTTTGCATTTTATTAATAAATACTTAATTTGGGACTAAAAGATTTAAGCATATGCCTCTGATGAAAAATAAGAATCTGTTCTAATCTTAAAATAATCTGTGACTGATTAAAACCTATCTAAGAACCAAAAATTTGCAAACAACCATAGATTTGATCTTGAAATTCTCAAATGATGCCTCGTTTTTCAGTCGGAAAATGTGACTTGTAAGCTAATATGTGATGTTTGAGAAATCTCGTGCCATGAGCAGAATCCTGATTGAGAATAGTAATTTTAATGTAAATCTTTCCTGGTTGTGAACAAAGTTTTCAGTAGTTCAAAAAGGATATCAATGTTTAGTCTGATCTTCTCCTAAGTATTGTAGGTGGGTTGTATTTTTTTATTTTAATAGATGTTGAAATGAGAATCCTCAGTTTCTATGTAAGAATTCTTATACTCAAGGATAATAGGCCAAACTATTTGGGGACAGGAAGCATTTGTACTCAAGCAGTATGGATATTTTTGATCCTACTTTGCTTGGTGCTCTTTGTTTCTTCATTTAGAATTTTTGGCGATTGTGTTTTGTTGGTGTTTGTTGTTCTGGATCTCCCTAGAAAGGGTTCCAAATTCGCTATGGGAATGCAGTTGGTGGTTGCAATGCATACATGTCTGGATGAGAACCTCATCACAATATACATAGCTAGAATGGGGTTAGTGTTTTGCTCTTTAATATTAATGCGTGGGGTGTTTGGTTGAATGGTATATTCTTGATATTGGGTTGTTGTTGGCTTATCTTTTCCGGCGAATTGTTAGGCTTTCATTGGCTGAGGAACTTGAGAACGTGGTATGGATAGAGGTGGGCCCTATACTCAAGCATTTCAAATCTGTGCTGGGAACTGAGCTGGTAGTTTCGTTGCTCTTGTTTTGAGCTATTCTGTGAATAATGGTAATTTTCTAGAGATCAACCACACATCATATTTGATAATGATTTCGATCTTTAAATTTTAATCTGTTTTAATTCTTTGCAGCACATAAAAATGAGATTTCTGTGACCCCATGTTGCACAGGGAAAAAAAAAATCTAAACAAGGTAAAATATACTTTTTCCTTTATAAGGAACTTTAATGATTATAAATCGAGTAAAAATTGTATCATTTTCTTCTTCTTTTTCTTCCTGTAATCAGGTGATGCATCTTTTGCACCACTATGTAGCCAACATGGAAATGCGCAAATTAAGTTTAATATAAAAATAATGTATTGTTTGTAAATAATTGACAAGAAACAAGTAGAAAACACAATTTATTGATTAACTTTAATATAAATAAAAATTTCTAAAGTTATAATATTGTATAAAATGAATATGAGATTAATTTTAGAAACTACAAAATGTACAGTACTAGAAAGAATATATATTAAATATAATCTGAAAAACTATGAATGAAATTTTTGAAAACACATTTTCGACTTCCTCAAGCAAAGTGGGACATCGCAGATAGTACAAACCCAAAATGTCTGCTGTGGCTTCTTCTTTGTGCTGCACAAAGCACATCTCCTCCACGTCGACCTTTTCGGCTGGTGGCTAGATCCAGATTGTCTAACTTGAATAGGAATTTTTGGCTTAAATCGTTTAACAATTTGTCTTGCT
>CABFVZ010005030.1:0-37980 GCA_902151445.1 Timema monikensis
GTGGCGGGCTATGTATACACCTTTTTTTACTACCCATCCATGATTTTTAGAATATTTGCACTAATGTGTTAATGTGTTAAGAATGAGGAAGGTAGGGTTTTAGAGGAAATGCATTTACTGTGTGGATAAAAATGGGAAAATATTTAGTAAAATTTTTGCTAGGCACATTCAGTCAAGATTCCAGATGCCCTCTCCACGGTAAGCTAGGCCCTAATAGGTTAACACCTGAGCCCACGTGATATACACATACTAGTATGCATTTTTCTTTAGTAGCCATCATCAATTTTAATAGTAATGAAAACAAAGTGCTGGATGTGGGATCTCTGTAGGCCTACAGGTTTTTATTAGAAGTCAACTTACAACTAACTTAACCTATGACAGTTTATCAATCACATCACAAGTGTTGTGTAAGAAACTATACAAGCTTAGAGATTATTTTTCAACCCCTCTCACCCATAAATATATTATACACTAATGTACTAGGGCTGAGAAAGATACACACAGGCCAATTTACGTGGAGGGAGTGTGGGAAGACATTTATAAAAAACTTACCCTCAATTCACTAAGCCGGCGTTCGAGCCTCAACTTACCCATCACCAGCAAATCAGAATGTATGAGATTGACATCCAGTCCACATGTCTACTGGTGTATTTATAAAACTCGCTAGCGTATTTCTCTCATCTCGCACACAATCTCACAAACCCCTAATTTAGAAACGTCTCCACTGCGAAAACTGACGTCACACGAACGAATAGCGAGCGGATTCTACTCGCCAGCCTCACACCGTGCAAGACAGGGCTTGTCTATCGAGTAGAGCATAATAAAACAAAATGTACGCCATTCTCCTCTTCGGTTGGAACCTTCAGAGAATGATTTTGTTGAAATAAACCTACAATTATACGAAGTAGGTTTACAGAATTAAAAAATATGATTGCTTTGTATATTTTATTTAATCCTTCTATAAAAATATTTGTTTGGGTGAAATTATAACATATCTTAATTTTCTCAAATCTGTGTAAACTTCAAATTAGCTGAAGTGGTGACACACTCATACTCTAGAGTTCGCGTATTCAAATCCTGGCTTTTCCATTATTTATTTTAATATATCAGACTGAAAATAAAACCTTTCATTTTAAATTATTGTATTAATAAACATATAATTTATTTTAAATCTTTTTTTATTGACGTATACAAGGTATTTGGGCCTACGTACCCTAACATAATATTCTTCTTTAAAAATAATTTAACAAGGTAGTAGATTAAAAACAGTACATTAATTTTGAATGTAGGTAGTTATCTAAAAATTAAATTAATGGGTTTTATGATATAAAAATGTACACAATTAAAAATAAGGTTAAGCAAGCTAATTATTATTGTTCGCATAGTAAATAAAAACCCTCAGAGCATATTTATGTTTTAAAAATAGTTGTGAAAATAAAATAATATTTTACTTACTTCAAACTATGAACAAGTGATTGTTTTATTCCGACAAAAAATTAAAATATCAAAATTAAAGTGGGATCCATCTCGTGAACTTTTGAGCTTCAGACTAGAACTCTACCAAGTGAGCTGAAGTGGCTTTTGAAGAAATGAATGGCTTAACTTCTACTTATATAACCTGAGAACAATTTGAGACAAACTTAGATGCAAGAACCTCGAAGATGGTTTCTTGATAAAACCAAAAAAATCGTTTTACATGATGCACTTAATATAATAATAGTGTTTACTTTCAGTTACGTATCTTGTAGAACGGTGGATTGTGGCATCCCATCGTCTCAATTCTTTGTCATGTCATGGTTTTACAGTGTTGTCAGCTTGAAAACTCATTCGCAAGCGAAACAATGCCACAACGACTCGCACGACAGTAGAAACCTTTCAAAATTAGCTCTGATTTGGTACAGCCTGCGATTTGTGAGTTTGCTCACTAGCGAATATTTTTGCAAATTTCAAAATTAGGGTTCCAAGGAAGGGAATGCGAAATTGCCATATATTGGCCTCAGCAGCACGTCTCTCGAGCGGCGTGTCAGTTTGTAAACGCTATAAAATAAGTTTTAGAAACATTAATTCTTGGATTTGAACAGTTCATTTTCCCGTTTGTTTGTTTTTGTTTGTTTTTTGGGATAAGAAAGAAATATACAGTAAAAAGGTAAGGAACAAATAATTAAAACGAAACCCTAAATCAATCAAGTCTGTCACAATAATACGGTTTGTAAAATGCTCTTTTGAAAAGCAAAAGGACTAAGCATGTATATACGTGTAAGTGTAATATTAATAATACCTACTAGTATGTTAGTATCAAACATTTAACCTCAGTCCAAAAAAAATTAATTCTAGGAAATGACTTAAATCTGGAGTGGGCTGACGCTCACTTGTTTTCAGAGATTCGAAAAAAGTTGAGGTTTCATTTAAAGTTGGTAAGGTTTGTATCGATTTTTAAAATCAGTTATATAATTTCATTTATTTGAAGTATTTAATAAATTAGAACTGTATGAGATGTGAAAAATAACAATATTGCAATACAACTCAATAAAAAAAGTATTTGTACGTGTTTATATCTAGAAATGTGTTTCTCAATATTTTCAGAAATTTTGCAGCCATGAAATCAAATTTTGTTTCTATAATATAGGTATATATTATTAACGTGGGGAAATAAGGTTTGTTCAGTGTTACATATTTTCCCATTATTACATATTTTGTATTTTAGTATTTACATAAAAGCCCGGGCTCTAGTTATCAGTAAGGTAATTCATTGGCGGGCTGAATAAACATGAAGTTTTTCACGTTCTAGTTCTGTAGAACATGTTTGAGCTATAATCAACCTACCATAGCTGTAATCAACGATATAATAGCGTAGGGAATTAGTAAGTAGTAAGAGCATTAGTATTTACCTGGAGATAGGGAAAATAACTTAAACTTTCTGAAGACTGCTTTGATTAGCACACATCTTACAAACTAGCTTATTACTAAAACACCCCGTCACCAGACCAATTATTTACCAAATATAAATCATCGATCATGACAAGAATAGAATCCGAGACCCCCTATATTAGTAGGCACTCATAAAAATAAACTTAAAAAAATTTAGACACTATCCAAAGAATTCAGCAATAATTTGAGCCCTAATCTAATAACAGAGGATGACAAAGTGCAATGCAAGTATAAAACCTCTGACTACTCGATTACCGCTGCGAGCGTTTGTTCCTTCCTCCGGAAATAATGTTTTAATAGAAAGAGAGATTGTTACACATAACATTATAATTACAAATATGAATACTGTTGAACTATATAAACTATGTGTATTTGTTTCAAGCGGGCGCAAATTTGACCCACTCTCTACTTGTAAGCAAGGCCATAAGTTATGTTTATGTGATGATATGGCAATGCTCTGAAGTCAATAAGTTGAAATGTTTCTTAAAAACACCACAACCCAACATAACTAGCAACGCTGTGCTCTTAGAGACCGAGCAGAGTTGAAGTTGAGATAGACACTATAAAACTTCAATATGCCACCACATGTCTATTAAATAACCAGCAGATAAAATATGTAGTTAGAGAAATTCAATTATTAAAGATTTTGGATTACCAGTTTTTTAATTTAGAATGGAAATATTATACCCTTTATATTAAGTATGCGTTCTTCATCCTATTCAAAATCAAGTTAATATCCTACTTTCGTTCTTTATTTTATTTTAAAAAAATATCACAACGCCTCCATAAAAGGCGGTATCCCACTCACTTTTCTCTGACACTTCAAAAGAGATATTTATTTAAATTTGTTTTCTATTTCAAACCGGAAGAGAAAATAACGTCATCCTCCGTATCTTCTCCCAAAGATTAATCTTCATAAATCTAAACTCCTACAGCTCCACGGAAGAAAGTGGAAAACGTCCTATTATGACACTTCTAGCAAATTCACCAATTAACTGCAGGATTGTAATCATTGGAAATAAAGTCTCCATATTATTTAGAAGACAGCTATCAAAATCTGCGAACAAATTACTTTGATGTATGTGCGTATTAAATAGTTATTCTAGTTTTTAGAACTCCTGAGTTGTTCGTCAGCCACTCATAGAAACTTGTTTTACAACTACGAATATTTTTTCTATTTCACTGGATCTTACTGCCCATCCGGGATATCCATACCCTAACTACAGTCATGAGGCTATCACTGGGTAACTATAATTTAGATAAAATGTAGCCACATTTGTATGTAAGCACAATGTGAAACAATTTAGTAAAAACACCTTCCGTACAACCTGGCAAGATAACCTGATAACCTGATAATATCCGCATCGATAGTTAGATGAACTGACCAGATTATCGAGTCTGGTGTGCTATTATGGAGAGTTACAAGTTCGAACACCAGTCTGGTGTGCTATTATGGAGAGTTACAAGTTCGAACACCAGTCTGAGTGTGCTATTATGGAGAGTTAGAAGTTCGAACAACAGTCTGGTGTGCTATTATGGAGAGCTACAAGTTCGAACACCAGTCTGGTGTGCTATTATGGAGAGTTATAAGTTCGAACACCAGTCTGGTGTGCTATTATGGAGAGTTACAAGTTCTAACACCAGTCTGGTGTGCTATTATGGAGAGTTACAAGTTCGAACACCAGTCTGGTATGCTATTATGGAGAGTTACAAGTTCGAACACCAGTCTGGTGTGCTATTATGGAGAGTTACAAGTTCGAACACCAGTCTGGTGTGCTATTATGGAGAGTTACAAGTTCGAACACCAGTCTGGTGTGCTATTATGGAGAGTTACAAGTTCGAACACCAGTCTGGTATGCTATTATGGAGAGTTAAAAGTTCGAACACCAGTCTGGTGTGCTATTATGGAGAGTTACAAGTTCTAACACCAGTCTGGTGTGTAGATGCTTGTTTTCCAAACCTCCTTCCAAAGTATCATTTCCTCAGCTCTAATCAATTAGGGTGATTGAATTAAAACTAGTGGATCACTATAGTGAGGGCTGCAGATTATTGCACTCAAATGTATTCTAAACTTTAATATATATAATAATCTCTAACTCGACTTTCTAGTTAAAAGTTTACTCGTCAAAAGCTATCAATTTTATATAGATTTTTATCTTTTGGTGTTTAATTTGAACCAAAAAGTGAATTTTCCTCCTTCACGCCACGATGAGAACATTAAAACGAACCCTCTCCCAGCTCTCTATCTATTGGTTTCAGCGAACCACTTGAGTGAAAATTGAACTCTTATTAGTTTTAAGCAAAGATAAATAGTGTAAGTACCGATATACATGTTTCCCATGGTGATGTAAATAACACACAGAAGGGCCATATAAAACTTGCTAGGAGGATTGTGTTTTAGTTCTAGACTATTGTTTTTGCCGGGATACTGGACCCTTAACTTTTAATATGAACGTTCGTTTGTAAAAATCGGCTTAGCCATTTTCTCGTAATTTCCATTCTCAGAAATGGGCTTAACATATTATAATTATATAAGAGAAGATATGTAGGGAGAAAGAAAGTGAGAGATTGAGAAAATGTGAGAGTGTGTGAGTGTGCAAGTGTGCGTGTGGGATTGAGATTGTTGGTGTTAGAGAATTAGTGTGACAGAATGTGTGTGTGTGTGTGTGTGTGTGTGTGTAAAAGAAAGTTTTGGGAGAAAGTGGGTATGAAAGAGCGTTTTTGTGAGAGATAGTGCGAGAAAGTTTTGAGATAGAAAAATTATGAGGGAAGGTGTGATAGAAAAAGAGAGTGTGTATGTGTGTGTGTGAGAAAATAGATGAAGTATAAAAACGACTACTTTGAAATGCTATCCCCACAAATTTAAGTGGTATCATGGGGATATATTTGAACTTACTTGTACTGAAATTTTATTTGTAAAAATTCACCAAAACCTATAATTAGAATATAAGATAGATGGAACACATAGTATATATATCTTTTAAATATTGTCAACATACACTCAATATTAAGTGGTTGCTAGGAAACATTTACTTATTATGATTGTGGTATTATATGAAAAAAATGAAACCTAAGCCCGTACTTAAAATATAAAATGTCCATCCAATCACATAACAAGATAATTGTATCCATTTTTGAAGTTATAATACATACCAAAACATAGTTATAAATCATTGTATTGTTTCATGCACGAAACAAAACGTAATAAAATATTTTTACTGAATCACTTAATAATTTAATTTGTGAATTATATTCAATACTGTTAATTTAAATGTGAATTAACGATAACATTCCAATATCGATATATGTTTCCCAATCTAGGAAATTAATTTCCTCAATCAAAGATTGTAAGTAAAAGATGTACTAGGACCAGTTATTATAACAGCCAGTTTGTGATCAAACGTTAGTATTCAAAATAAAGTAGACAAAAAAAGTATCGATGCAAACAAAATTATATATTTCTAACCTACTCTCATTGGTTTGCTTAGTACATATATCTTTTTACAAAAAAAAAAAAGAATATTCTTTGCCCTGTACAGCTTAGTAAGCCTCGAGATATTATTTTTAATCAAAGAGAAATATTTTATTTGCAGAATGATCTATTATTTTTAATCAAGGAGTGATATATTTTATTTACAGGTATAAAACCATGCACAAATAAGGCTTTTCATGGTGCTATAAACAAAGAATAAAAAGCTGAATATTCACTGAGAAAATATTGTTTTTTATAAGATACTCTTTTTGGCGAAACCCTGAACCTATAACCTTAAAATTAGTGGTCGTTTGTCAGAATCAGTTCAGTCACTTTCTGGTGGTTTTACTTGCCGTAGAAATAGCTATCAAATTATAAGTAAGAGCAGGGGCAAATATTTAAAGACAAAGAAGATGAAGGATAAAAATAAACAATGCAATATATATATATTATATGTATTTAACCAAATATCATCGGTTTTTTTATAACTATGCAAATAGGCTTAGTTGCCGTAATCTTTGTCTTCGTTGCGTCATACCACTAAAGTAAGAGTTGAGTCGGTATTATTTGTAGCCAAAGAAAAAATGTGTATTTACACTCATTGATAAATCAAGTTTTCCATGGTGATATAAATAAAGAGTATAAAATTGAGAGTTCTTTGGGAAAATCAGATTTTGGTCGGAAACTACCATTTCTCCCAACATTTTTGACTATTAACCTTTAAAATGTGAGGTCTTTTGTCAAAATCCATTAAGCAATTTTCTCGTAATTTTTATTACCGGAAACGATCTTATAAGATTATATTTGAGAGAGATTATATGCCACAGGTAATAAGACGCGAAGGAATGAGACATGTATTATAAAACTAAACTCAAAATAGACATCTCATCATTTTGAAAACCATTTAAATGTTTGTTTGATAGTCTACGAATATGATTACTGTAAATGTTTACCTTCCTCATCCTTACACTATTGGTGGGGTTAAACAAGTATAGCCCGGGAGGTTAGTAAGATACTGAGTTAATCAACCCATTCTCCCCGTCACAAGAAAACCAGGCTAGATGAGGTTTACTCTCAGTCTGTGTGACCTCAAATGCTATCATGAATCCAATGCACATTTCTGTACAGTAAGAAGCTACAAAATAGATTACCCGTCAGCTGGCATGAAGGTCATTTGGCCTAAGCCTTAGACCAACTGACTTTAGGCTAAACGACTTTAGGCCAACTGACTTTTAGGCTAAATGACATTCAGGCTAAATGATTTTCAGGCCAATTGGCACTTTGAGGTCAAATTACTTATAACTCCTAGCGAACTTAACAAAATCTACATTTTGCATTCATAATTCACTTTAGGCCAACTAACCTTTAGGCAAAATGACTTTTAGAGCAAATGAATTCTATGCGAAATGACTCTATGCCAAATTTATTTAGGCCAAATGACTTTTAGGCCAACTGATTTTAGTTCAAATTACTTTTATGCCAAATTAATTTGAGGTAAAATGACTTTCAGGCTAACTAACCAGGCCTACTGCCACGACTCCTCAAAATACACATAAGGTGATCTGACTCCAGGCAAACACTGTAAGATAATGTTTGACTGTCTCCTACAGGTGAAATTTTGGCTTTCACGCCAAGTTTGTTCCCTGTTATTTTCAAAACAAGAGGTAGCATGATTTAGATGTGTGTGGCGTAATTAGTACATATACGTATAACCTGAACGGGTGGTAACAGGAGTTGCTAAAAAAACCAAATTACAATCGCTCCCTCTTGTTTGTGGAATCACACGCAACCGCCTCTAGGTGATAATTTGATCCAACCACCCGTCCCTTCACACTTCTTACCACCCCAAACAGCGTCATCCTACAGCAACAGATGTTGCTTGGGTTGCTATGGCAACCTTCCACTAAAAAGCTGTCGGTGGCAACTAATATAGAGAATGATCTCGTCCATTTCCGCTCGTTGCGGACGAAGAACAAATTAACTTTGCATCCATGTCTCATTCGGAGGTTCTTTTTTTTGTACGGCGTGTGTTTGCTTTTATCTAAACGAGTCACAAAGTATAGAAAGAAGAGATTCAATTCATATCAAATTACTTTTTGTTTTAACAACCTGCGGAAACAGCGCTACCGTTACATGCTATTATTTTAATTGAGGCGTTACAAATCTATGAAACAATTTTAAAAACACATTTATTCAAATATATCTAACATATTAATTAATTTCATACTGTATTTTAGGTTTTATATTAATTTCTAATGTTTACCCGTTTCAGTGGCCGCGTGGTCTAGCACGCTACTCTCGCAGTAGACTACACTGCCGATAACGGGGAGATCGAGGTTCAAATCTCGGTTGGTTGTAATGAGGGTGGTTGTCCAAAATGGCTTTCCACTCTCCCACCACACAAATGTTGGTATATCCAATTTAAATAAACGTGGTCAGAGTTACTGGCTACCGATAGAGGTCCTATGTTAATCTTAGTGGTCTAGTGGTCAGAGTTACTGGATACAGATAGAGGTCCTATGTTAGTCTCTGTGGTCTAGTGGTCAGAGTTACTGGCTAAAGATAGAGGTCCTATGTTAGTCTCTGTGGTCTAGTGGTCAGAGTTACTGGCTAAAGATAGAGGTCCTATGTTAGTCTCTGTGGTCAGAGTTAATGGCTACAGATAGAAAGGTCCTATGTTAGTCTCTGTGGTCTAGTGGTCAGAGCTACTGGCTACAGATAGAGGTCCTATGTTAGTCTCTGTGGTATAGTGGTCAGAGTTACTGGCTACAGATAGAGGTCCTATGTTAGTCTTTGTGGTCTAGTGGTCAGAGTTACTGGCTACAGATAGGGGTCCTATGTTAGTCTCTGTAGTCTAGTGGTCAGAGTTACTGGCTACAGGTAGAGAGGTCCTATGTTAGTCTCTGTGGTCTAGTGGTCAGAGTTACTTGCTACAGATAGAGAGGTCCTATGTTAGTCTCTGTGGTATAGTGGTCAGAGTTCCTGGCTACAGATAGAGAGGTCCTGTGTTAGTCTCTGTGGTCTAGTGATCAGCGTTACTGGCTACAGATAGAGAGGTCCTATGTTAGTCTCTGTGGTCTAGTGGTCAGAGTTCCTGGCTACAGATAGAGTGGTCCTATGTTAGTCTTTGTGGTCTATTGGTCAGAGTTACTGGCTACAGATAGAGGTCCTATGTTAGTCTCTGTGGTCTAGTGGTAAGAGTTACTGGCTACAGATAGAGAGGTCCTGTGTTAGTCTCTATGGTCTAGTGGTCAGAGTTCCTGGCTACAGATAGAGAGGTCCTGTGTTAGTCTCTATGGTCTAGTGGTCAGAGTTCCTGGCTACAGATAAAGTGGTCCTATGTTAGTCTTTGTGGTCTAGTGGTCAGAGTTACTGGCTACAGATATAGGTCCTATGTTAGTCTCTGTGGTCTAGTGGTCAGAGTTCCTGGCTACTGATAGAGTGGTCCTATGTTAGTCTCTGTGGTATAGTGGTCAGAGCTCCTAGCTACGGATAGAAGTCCTGTTTTATTCTCTGGGGTCTAGTGGTCAGAGTTACTGGCTACAGATAGAGAGGTCCTGTGTTAGTCTTTGTGGTCATAGTTCCTGGATACAGATAGAGATGTCCTATGTTAGTCTCTGTGGTCTAGAGGTCAGAGTTCCTGGCTACAGATAGAGGGGTCCTGTGTTAATCTCTGTGGTCTAGGGGTCAGAGTTCTTGGCTACAGATAGAGAGGTCCTGTGTTAATCTCTGTGGTATAGTGGTCAGAGTTACTGGCTACAGATAGAGAGGTCCTATGTTAGTATCTGTGGTCTAGTGGTCAGAGTTACTGGCTACAGATAGAGAGGTCCTATGTTAGTCTATGTGGTCTACTGGTCAGAGTTACTTGCAACAGATAGAGAGGTCCTATGTTAGTCTCTGTGGTCTAGTGGTCAGAGTTACTGGCTACAGATAGACAGGTCCTGTGTTAGTCTCAGTGGTCTAGTGGTCAAAGTTACTGGCTACGGATAGAGAGGTCCTATGTTAGTCTCTGTGGTATAGTGGTCAGAGTTCCTAGCTACAGATAGAGGTCCTGTTTTATTCTCTGGGGTCTAGTGGTCAGAGTTACTGGCTACAGATAGAGAGGTCCTGTGTTATTATCTGTGGTCTAGTGGTCAGAGTTCCTGGCTCCTGATAGAGAGGTCCTATGTTATTCTATGTGGTCTAGTGGTCAGAGTTCCTGGCTACAGATAGAGGGGTCCTGTGTTAATCTCTGTGGTCTAGTGGTCAGAGTTCTTGGCTACAGATAGAGAGGTCCTGTGTTAATCTCTGTGGTATAGTGGTCAGAGTTACTGGCTACAGATAGAGAGGTCCTATGTTAGTATCTGTGGTCTAGTGTTCAGAGTTCCTGGCTACAGATAGAGAGGTCCTATGTTAGTCTTTGTGGTCATAGTTCCTGGATACAGATAGAGATGTCCTATGTTAGTCTCTGTGGTCTAGTGGTCAGAGTTACTGGCTACAGATAGAGAGGTCCTGTGTTATTCTCTGTGGTCTAGTGGTCAGAGCTACTGGCTACAGATAGAGAGGTCCTATGTTAGTCTCTGTGGTCTAGTGGTCGGAGCTACTGGCTACAGATAGAGAGGTCCTATGTTAGTCTATGTGGTCTAGTGGTCAGAGTTAATGGCTACGAATAGAGAGGTCCTATGTTAGTCTCTGTGGTCTAGTGGTCAGAGTTCCTGGCTACAGATAGAGGGGTCCTGTATTAGTCTCTGTGGTCTAGTGGTCAGAGTTCCTGGCTACAGATAGAGTGGTCCTATGTTAGTCTCTGTGGTATAGTGGTCAGAGTTACTGGCTACAGATAGAGAGGTCCTGTGTTAGTCTCTGTGGTCTAGTGGTCAGAGTTCCTGGCTACAGATAGAGAGGTCCTATGTTAGTCTTTGTGGTCTAGTGGTCAGAGTTACTGGCTACAAATCCAGAGGCCCTGAGTTCGGTCCCCGGTGCTTGCAGGCTTTCTATGAATCAGTGGGTCTGGAATGGTTTCAACTCAACCTTGGAAAGACAAATGTGCGGTTACTTGAATAAATATGTAGTGGCTCCAGTTTGGAAAACTGAGATAACAGCCAAAGGGTTCAATGTGCTGGCCACATGAAACCTTCTATCCGTAAATTTTGGCACTACCCTAGCTAACGGGGGCAGCCCATCGGTCATTTTAGCTCTCTTGCGGACTGATACCTTGAAGTTTAGTTCATACGTCAAGTCATCTGGAGCCGTTACATTTTATGGATCAACACTAATTATATAGTCAAATATTATCATCGCTGGCCAGATAATATATGATTGTATTTTCCAAAGGTTTCTTCTTAACATAATTATACTAAACCTAGTATATGTATTTTATCCATTAAATATAACTTTATCACTACACGTATTGTTGGGCACGCGGGCTAAAGGGCCAACTTGGTCTGATCAGGTTTGCCACTGATGGGAAGATCAGGGCTCTAATTCCAGAGATTTAATCTAGGGGTATTTTTTTCTATATGATATTATAATATAATGTGATACAAGTGCTGGAACATTTGCTTGAATTCTATCTTATTATTATTATTATTATTATTATTAGCACCGCGTCTTACTACCCATTCGGGTTATACGCACTTACGCTAATGTGTAATGGTAAACAGATAAATCTTTGCCGGGACCTGGGATTGAACCCCGGCCGCCAGCATAGAAGTCTGACACCTTACCCCTAGACCACCAGGTCACCGAATTCTATTTCTTTTTTCTCCTCCTATTCCTTAGTGCAAATATGTATGGGCAGTAAGACGTCATTAATAAAAGAGCTATACAATTGTGTTGTTCTAATAACATTTTGTAACAGTTTAATTACGAGACCAATATAATGGAAGGTGCCATATTTGTGATATTATATAATATACCTGTGTTTGATATATTCTCATTAAAAATACAATATTTAAATATTATTAACTTTGAATAAAAGAACTTACTTATTTTAATAACCGGCCCCATGATGTAGTGTTCAGTGCATTTTGATACGAGCTTAGGAGTTCAGGGTTCAATTCCCGGCTGGTACCTTGGGTATTTATAATGAAAATGGAATCACCCCAACATTTATTAAGGTTTAGTTAATTGGGCCTAAATTATGTTAAAGTGTTTCCACTAGCTCCATACCCTCGTTATATCATCTCATCAGATCACGGAAAGTATGTTCGAACAGAACATTTGGGCGTCCACTGATAACGGTCCATTAATACTGACTAATCTTGGCACAAACTGGGCTAGCAAAGTGTGTTAGTGTGGTGTATCATTATTAGCACCGCGTCTTACTACCCGTTCAGGTTATACGCACTTACGCTAATGTGTAATGGTAGGGTGATTGTGAGATGAAATGGAGAGACCTACAGTTTAACGTGGAATCCGAACCACGGTGGAGGCCTGGCATTCCCCACATAGTGTGGTGTAAAAACGACCTTTAAAATACTATATCTATACGTTTGAAGGTAACACATTTCGTTTTGAAATTCCACCACTTTTATTTACTAGTAAATACATTTAGTTAAACATGCACCGTGTCAAATACAGATAAAATAATATTTTAAAAATAGATATATATTTTATATAAATATTTAACATTTTATTTAAAAATAATAAAAATAATTTCAAATATTATTTTACCTGTATTTGAGAGGGTGCATCTTTAACCAAATGTATTTACTAGTAAATAAAAGTGGTGGAATTTCAATAACAAAATTTGTTATATTCAAACTTATGAATATAGTATTTTTAAGGTCGTTTTACCCCACGCTAACCTACTTCAGTGGACGCATGGTCAAAGGTGTCACTCTCATCAAAGACTAGACTGCAAATGATGGGGAGATCGTGTTTCGATCCCGGTCGGGTGTGTGGAGGGTGTTTTTCTAACCAAATGGTTTATCACTCTCTCCCCACGCAAATACCAGTACACTGACCCCAAATTTAATCCTACTCATCCCTAGCCCAATAACGTAATTATTAGATAGGCGTATAACCCGAATGATAAGTAAGCCATGGGTGCTAAGGTGCTAAAACAAATACATCACCCTTCTATAATTTGGACTAGTTTTTTTATTTATTTCGTTTATTCGAGGTAATTAATGTGAACCTTCTGGGTCAACTGGCTATACCTGCACGAAACTTACAAACTAACAAAAAGCTAGAACAATCACAACATCCAGCCCTCGGCCGTTAATTTATCACTGTGAAACAGGAAATCCACTTTTCAACCATGATACATTTTTGGCCATGCTGGTAATCGAGCTCTGGACATTTAGTTCAGATACGCTATCCCCTGGGTGACAAGGAGGACCGCCGCTAATGCTGTCTATTCTCGGGGCTGAACGGTGAGGAGAGCCAAACAGAAATATCTACACTTTGAATAGATCAGTTGGCTTTTATCAAACCCGAGTTGAATTCGAAAACACTATTTTTTAGTTTCATATACAGTATCTAATAAAAAATGTATATTGTTGGAGCATGATAATAGCATTAAATGTAGTTCTCAAATTGTGTACTGTGATGTCATAGGTCTGGCTCATCCCCACACTATGTTTACATTGAATAGTTCGTGCGAGTTCTATTACGTGTCTGAGAGTTCTAGCACGTTGCTTTAGTTTGCTGTAGTTGTGTAACTTTTCGAAATAATCTTGTTTGTAATGTTTTATTCCGTTCAAATTAATCCTAATTGACATCTATATTTTATGATTGTTAGGCATTTTGTATATTAGGTTACAAAGTTCTGGGTAACCTAGTTTTGTATTTATCAATTACCATGTAGGCCTACTATTTTTTTTTCTTATGGTAAGCTATGGTTTTGTACAAGTTTAACATTATTGTAAAAAAGAATGTACACAATTAAAATATTATTTAAATATTTATTCAATAATAATATTATGTATTAAAGTATGTGTTTTTGAATATTATTTAAAGCACTATTGGATGTTGCAAAAATTCCACGGCGCCAGTCCTCATGTTAAATTTTTAACGCCAGACCCCGAAGGTTAGTCGAATAGGTCTATGTAGAAAGTGTCAATAATATACCATCTTCCCCTCTCCTCTCTCTTTCTCTAACACCCTAGATGTTTATTTCTGCGTTCTTCCCCTTCCCTCCTCCTCAGTCCAAATCCTAGCCCCTTTCCAAGTCATACTAGAATAGGAACTTGCCAGCTACTATATCAAAGCATATGTAAATCTGTCTACCTTTTTCTGGACGCTGACTGGTGTGATTACCTTTGTAGATCAGCTTACACTATAAGTGTTTGGCACTACCAGTACACTGACGTTACTTTACACCTTGAATCGACGAATATATGGTAGATGTATAGCCACGCACGAATCGGTCTTTTTCAGCTAGCGAACTACGTCAATATATGGTTTGGTTAATGGGGTTCAATTTCAATTGTTCCTGTTAGCAGATGAAAAGAAAGATTTTTTTATAGAACTATATATAAAGGTAGCAAAGTCATTTGGACATAGAGTTAGAAAAGTCAACTACAGGACTCTAGAAACTCTTTCAGCTATAGGAATGAATAACCTTGTGACAACCAACTCTTCATTTGACTGAGTAGATAGAGAGGTCAGCTATAGGAATGAATAACCTTGTGACAACCAACTCTTCATTTGACTGAGTAGATAGAGAAGTCAGCTATAGGAATGAATAGCCTTGTGACAACCAACTCTTCATTTGACTGAGTAGATAGAGAAGACCACTATAGGAATGAATAGCCTTGTGACAACCAACTCTTCATTTGACTGAGTAGATAAGGATATTTTTATGATACCGAATATATTTGTTTATTCATGAATATAGAAGGGATATTTTTTAATGAATCTAATTTTACTAAGAAGGAGTCTAATGATTGATTTTTGTATGCATCGTACCTGACTGCTTATACGCTTTTGAATTAATTACGATAGTGGTTTTAGAGATTAAAAAGGCTATATTTAGAGGAATCATAACTGCATTTGCGTGTAGAGAAAGTGAAAAACTATTTTTCATAAATCATTCTCAGGACACTTGACCGAGATTCGAACCTTGATCTTTCCATCATTGGTGGTCTAGTCTACTGAGAAAGTTGCTTCATGCCATACGACCATGTGGCCACCAAAGCGGGTTTTAAATAAATATATTGATCATTTCTATGATATGTTATCTTTATGTTTTAGAAAATTTGTTTATAAAATTCTCTTTTAATGCTATATAATAATATTTTTGTTGATTCCATTGCTGTATATTTGACCATAAACGAGAGAATTATTTCTGTATTTTTTTCATAAAATCTCATTGGAACTATTTACATATTTTGTAATTCCCGTGCATCTCAGTAGTCCCACAGTAATTATTGCGCGATGAAAGTAATAACATTGTATATGTAACGTTCTCACCATATTACGTCCTGACGCCATCATATTTCGAACCTTAACAATATTCATGACGCTTCGTCTACTCGTATATCTGAGGCTGTTTTTGACGAATATTTGGGACTGTTCAATTTTTCTTTCACAAGTCACTGAAATTTACTATCTGTATTATCTATATTTAATCTCAAATCTACGATTCCAAGTGTCCTGAAAAGGAAATTTTTGATAGAAGAATATTTATATATTCCTTTATGAAATATTTAAACACAATATTTACTTTGTAAAATATCCTTACTCGAACAAAAATATATGACAAATAAAGTTGTGTTGGGCAAAATTTTAAACATTTGCCCGCATCAATTAGTGCGTGATCTAAGGCGTAAGACTTGTCTGATATGGTTTATCAGTGATAGGGAGGTTAGGTCTCAAACCCCGGCTGTGAATACTCTTGTTTATTTCTTATAAATTGTGTCATACTCTGTCTCCACGCAAATATTAATACATTTCATTTAAAACTCTACCTTAACCGTCACCAGTTCAGTGTGTGAATAGCACGGATATAGTGCTAACAAAGATAATAACATTACATAACAATATTATTTTCTATATGAAGCTAAACGTTAATAGAATTGATCTATATTTTATATATGATGTTTAATTATAACGTTTATTAATAAAAGTCTAATGGTTCTTTATCTTACAGTTAGTTCGATAAATCAACCGAATACACATACTCACCAGAATGTATGTATAATAGCCAGCTCTCTCTGGTTAAAAGGATGAATCTCATCATCATTTATTTAGTGCAGCCGTGTGGTGTTATCTTGATATGGAACCTGATCTAACCTAACTTAGCAAAACCTAAACTAAAGACTATTATAGTTTATAACCAGCCAAACAGGTTTTATTGTTATATAAAATAACCGGTTAAAATAATACATTTCTTGTATTTAATCACATTAAACATTGATATCGGCTACTTTAAAGAATAACCGGTCATTGTGCATGGTAACTAATTTATTACTTTAACGGTAACACACACATGTATATATATATATATATCTGTACAGAGAATTTTTAATATTTATAAATGAGATAAAAAGCTGGAATTTGGTGAAACTGTAAGGGAACCACTGAAGAGGTGCGCAAACTTGAAAATAAAAATGACAGAAAATAAAAACTTAGTTTATTTAATAATTATAATTCGTCGGATTTTTTTGCATTTCAAAAGCAAGGAGAACTTATGATATAAAAGACAGTCTCAAATATAATGAGAAATTGTAGAATATTATTCAGTGACTTGTATTTATGGCTTGGTTAGTTTGTATTAATATTAATTAAATAAAAGTGTTTCTTTGGTCAATTAAAATTTACAGGTAACGTTAAATATATTCATTTGATTTGAGCTTACATTTACATAGCCTAGTTATGTATTCATAAAAACGGATTATTACTCTAATTAAAAGACACAGCAGAGTAACAAATAACATAACCTTATAAATAAAACTAATATTTGATTTTTGGTTTGTGTGTACTTGACTCGTTAACGTTAGAACGCCAAAACTTAACAGGAGATTTTTTCTAAACAACGCGTCCACTACCAGACGTATATTATGTATTAGTTACGATAATGATTTAGGGATGTTGAAGGCTGCAATTTTAGAGAATGTACCCGCATTTTCTTAGTGGGAGAGTGGAAAACCATTTAGGAAAAATCGTCCTCGATATAGCTTACCGGGATTCAAACCCCCATCTCTCCATCATCGAGAGTTCAGTCTATTTCGAGAGAGACGTCTTGTCCCATAAGGACCCCAAAGCAATAACCTAATGTTAGATTTTATTTGGTTGGTTTGTATTCACATTAGATGGTATAAACGTGTTTTTTATCGAGTCCAGTTTTAGACGTTTGACTAAAAGTAATATTTATGAATTTTCTTTGTGTTTTGATATGTTTGGGATTATAAGACATATACTTTTATAACAAGCTAGTCCAAATTAACAAAACCTAACCTGCATCTACAAATACAAGATTTGGCTTTGTTAGGTTAGGTAATAAATACTGTCTTGAACCTGTAATAGACAGTCTTAGAAACTACTGGAATTTAAAATATAATTCTGGAAAAAAATAATAATATAGCTTAAGTAAGAATCCCTTCAAATTTTATGGCAAAATTAATGGGATTATTGTATTTCCTCTTTTTATTTTGTCAGTGAGACCCTGTGAACTATTTTTGGAATCTTGATAATACTTCATTCACACATAATATTACTCATAAAGACTATAAGTCTAACTTGACTTCTTATCAACGGCACCACTTTATGATTAGTTCTGAACATTTTAATAAAATTTCATACATTTATAAAATGAGTATTCTACAAATAAAGCACCCAAATTGTTGATGAATTTTTTAAATCCTTACAAAAAGTATATAAATTAAATTTATATCTAATTGGATATTTTAGTAATTATTCATTTATATTTCAAATATAGACTAAAAAACAATTTACATAAAATACCTCAAATGTTTAAAAAATATTATTTACGTGCACTGCTTTAGGGTTGAAATTAATATTCATATTTGGATAGGTTAAAATACATCGTAAAATGTATGTATTTTGTGCTCGATTCAAATATATTATTAATAGATGGTAATTATTCTAATATTTGATATTAAATAGCAATTAAAATATAAGTTAACGTTGTACTCTAATTGGTATTCGTATGACAAATTAAGATGTTTATCAACTACTTACGTTGAAGGAATTGGAATTGGAAGAGTGCTTACATTTTTAAAAATAGAATCTAAGAAACCAAACTAATATTACAAATATTGAACGTGGCTTAAACTCAAACAAAGCTGAAACCTATTGTTGAATTTTTACAGAACCTTTGATCATGATCCATAGTTTACTTAGGTAACCAACCGTTGGTTAAATATTAAATAGGTCTGGATTTTATGTAAGGACAACTTATTCTAAATGTAATAATAATAATAATAATAATAATAATATTTAGCACCGCGTCTTATTATCCGTTCAGGTTATACGCTTTAAGCACTGATTACGCTAATGGATTAGGCATTGGGAAGGTTTAATTAGAGGAAGTGAACCCGCATTTGAGTGGAGGTAGAGTGGAAAACCATTTAGAAAAAACCACCCCTAGTTCACCCGACCGAGATTCGAACCTCGATCTCCCCGTCCTCAGCAGTCGAGCTAAACACGACAAGCGCGTTAGCCAACTACGCCATAGAGGTGGGTTATTCTAGATGAAACTTGCAAATGATTTCTCAACCATCTCTATTCCAGGCATTTAATTAGGGTTTGACCCGTATCGATGATTACATAGTCTAATACGTGACTCTCGTATTGCGCTGGATTGCAGGTAACAGGAATATCTAGGGTTTAATCTCATTCTGGTTTACCACTCTTCCTCCCTGTAAATACTGGAACCATTATATTAAAACCTCCTCATCTCCCCTCGATTAACGAACGTTATTATATTGCGTATACTCATGAAGTGTTGAGTAGGTTGGTAGAGGAAAGGAGCCTGATAAAGATGATAAAGAAGAGAAAAACGTCTAAGTTGTGCTACACACTACTGAAGAGGATCGTGGAGGGGAAGAGAGGAAGAAGAAGGTTTGGAATGCTAACAGATGTCAAGAAAGTAAGAAGACACAAAGAGATGAAAGAAGATGCTCAGGACCGAGTAAAATGGAGGATGTCCATTTGATATCTCTCTCAGAACAAATTCAAAGAAGGAGAAGAAAGTATTACGATTAGTAGGATGTGGAAAGAAAGGGTTAGTTTTCTTTCGTCCCGTAAAAGATAAATAGGTAACAATAGGAGTTATACTAACTTTTTTATCGTATTAATTACGAAATTGAATCAAATTAATATGTAATTTTATTTCATAACCGCCTCGATCACGTAGTTAGCTAACGTGCTAGTTTCGTGTTGAACTAGCTTGCCGAAGACGGGGAGATAAAGCTTTGAATCTCGCTCGGGTGAACTGGGAGCGGTTTTTTACCAAATGGTTTTTCATTCTCCTTCCATGCAAATGTAGATTCACTTACTCTATATTCAACTTTTCCAATACCTAACCCATTAGCGTAATTAGTACTTAAGCGTATAACCCGAACCGGTATTAAGACGCGGTACTAAATATATGCGTAATTTTGTAATCTGAAATGTGGTCTTCACAACGCGTCTTGTAATAATAAATGATTCAAACAATTCTTACAGTATTGTCAAATTTGACAAGAGTGTACGTAGTAGGCCTACTAGTGGAAGGTTGTTCTGTTCCTAGTTTATATCAGGCTCTTTTGCGTGCGTAAGTTTAATTAACTTGACGGTATCAAAGCGGAACGAAAAGATAAAAAGGACACTTGCTAAAGATGACTCTTTCTAAATATCTCGTCGGCATGTGAGGGTGGATGGAAGCTAAGTGGAGTGAAAAACATCACTACCGTATCTACCAGTTCTCAAATCTCTGATATATTTTGAAAAGAGATTAATATTGGATCCATAAATAATATAATTAGAATGTTTATAAATTCTAAAATAAAGGTTTCTAATAGGAAAGGCTATTATTATTATTATTATTACTACCGCGTCTTACTACCCGTTCGGGTTATACGCACTTACGCTAATGTGTAATGGTAGGATGATTGTGAGATGAAATGAATGACCTACAGTTTAACGTGGAATCCGAACCACGGTGGAGTCCTGGCATTCCCCACATTCACAAGATGTCTTGTCAGAGGTGAAGGAAGGGTTTGATAATCAGATAAATCTGTGCCGGGACCGAGGATTGAACCCCGGCCACCAGCACAGAAGTCTGATACCTTACCCCTAGACTACCAGGTCACCAACGCAATTTTAATTCAAATACGTTATAATTATTATTTTATAAATGTGAGTATAGTTTAGTATTAACTTTTAAATAACTAAATAAATATTTGAACATATTTATTTTCTAAATAAGATAGTGTTATATGTTTGACAATTTAAGTACCATTGCGAAATGATGTATGAAACCTTTTAGACTCGAACAATTGTATTTCAAATAAGTAATTTATATCCTAAGAAAGTACTATGTGTATTATGGTTTCCAACTTGGGATATGAAATATTTTGAAAACTATTACTTTGAGTGCAGCTTCTCAATATATTCAAAATGTATGCTGAGTATTATGTTAGTCTATTTTATAATACTTCTCTGTGAAAAGTTCGCAATTTGAAATGTTTTTGTGACTATTTGGAATAATTATGGATCAAGTTGAGTTTATATAGTCAAATTGTAATGAGTACGACCTAATATCATTTTTTTGGACATATCTCACCTTCATTATACCATCATACAAATGTATTATCTAAAATAATCGGCTTTTCTTCTCTTAATATAACTCCTAAAGTTTCTTTATCGCTTCCACTGTTGAATTAACTTCATTCCCAAAGATCCAATCAAAACAAAGTGTATTAACCACTTCATATAATGGATAGGTTTGTTTAAATTTGCGAGTGTAACCACGTTAACGTACTCATGTCCTAAACCACGTGACGATATGATTTATAATTTTAAATTATATTATTAAAAGACCAAGGCAGGCTTATATAAAACGATTTCTGGGCTAAGATTTGATCTTATTTGGTTTTTAACTATTGTAAACAGAGAAGTTTAATATAGGTGCCCTAGAATATATTTTTAAAAGGAATCTGATATCTATAAAACGACTAAATTTACTTTCACCTGTTAATAGGTCAGGTAACAGCAGCTGTAACTTTTTATATAAATTATAACTTCCTATAAACTAACGCTAGTAATACAGTGACATGTTATCAATAATCGATATAGCAAATGTTGGAATAATATTTTATTAGCCTACGTATTTTGAATGTCATAAGAATAATTATGTTTCCGAATAGTTATATGTTTATTATGTGGAGTTGTAAGGTTGAATATTCATTGTTACTATTGTATAGCTGAGATGGATAGTTGAAAGTTGGTGGGGGGAAGGATTTCCATTATTTGCGGTTGAATAAGTTGTAAGGATATGTCTGTGGAAGAAATATTGTTAGTTAAAATAATTAGATATATTAAAAGGTGTCTGTTTGTTTTTGTTAAAGCAACTCAAGGAATACATTGACCATATGCCAATTATTATATAATAATTAACTGATATCAGACACAAAAATTAATATAATTATTAATATATATCATAATGGCAACACTTATTGTACTTTCTAAAAAACTCTTCCTATCAAAAATCGGAGTGTAGTCATAAAATAAGTTCTAAATGTTACAGGGAAAAATCTGAGCTGTTAAGAACTATTTTTGGTGACCTGATGGTTTAGGAGTAAGGTGAAAGACTTCTGTGTGGGGGTCCGGGCTTCAATCCTTGGTCCCGGCTCAGATTTATCTGATTGCTAAATCCTTCCTTCACATCTGACAAAACGTGTCTTAATCACAATTTGTGAATTTGGGGAATGCCAGCCCTCCACCGTGGTTCGGATTCCACGTTAAACTGTAGGTCCTCCATTTCATTTCACAATCACCCTATCATTACACATTAGCGTAAGTGCGTATAACCCGAACGGGTAGTAAGACGTGGTGCTAAAAAAAAATATAATAATAACAGTTTTTTTAATATAAACCTACATAAATGTTAAAATTAAATTCAATAAAAAGCTTTAATCGTCACAAAATTATGTACAACAGGAGATTATCGTTAAAGAAATATTCCTAAAAACGAATGAAGAAACGGCCCACGGTTTGATTGTTATCAAGCTGTGTATAATTGTCTGTTACATGTACGGCCTAAGGAAAACCAAATGTTCAGCAGGTACTGTGATCAGTTACACAAAACATGAAGACAAGCAGATATTGCGGTGTGGTATCAAGTTTATTGGAAACACGTCGTTATATTGGTCGGCTATTTCTCACTAGGCCAGATTTGATTGGTTTTTTCCTATTTAAATTGTGATTAGAAAATATTTGTGATCTATTTATTAACTAATTTTTACTAAAACACATTTTATTAATCTTTTTTTATAAAGTTATTGATATTTAAAAATAATAATATCATGTTTATTTAAGATTTGATGATTTATTGGTTAAATATCATTAAACCTCAATAAATCATATTTGTGTTTATAATAATAAAATTACAAAGGAAAATCACAAACAACGTGTATTTTAGATAAAATTTTCTTAATCAAGTTTCCTTTAGAAATAAGTTAATTGTAAAGATCATTTAAAACTATCTTTAACCCCCTAAATTAAAATAATACGAATGAAACTATTATCATGTAGACCATAAAATGTATTTCTATTATTTTCTAGCTATGGAACTTATCTGATATATATACCAGTTTCTATATACACTTTTATGTATGTTAACGCCAGGTTAAGCATTGTGTAGCTCTGGTTTTGATAGATGGTATAGTTTTACAATAACTGTGTGAACTGCACTAGCTTTGTTTTTACAATAACTATATGAACTGTACATACTTTGTTTTTAAAATCACTATATGAATTGCACTAACTTTGTTTTTAAAATAACTATATGAACTGCACATACTTTATTTTTAAAATAACTATATGAATTGCACTAACTTTGTTTTTACAATAACTATATGAATTGCACTAACTTTGTTTTTAAAATAACTATATGAACTGCACTAACTTTGTTTTTACAATAAATATATAAATTGCACTAACTTTGTTTTTACAATTACTATGTGAACTGCACTAATCATCGTTTTTACAAGATTTCATTTATTCTAAGCGATGCATTTTATTTTCTGTAGAATACTTGTATTTATTGCTCATTCGAACCATACATCATCAAGGATTAGGACACATAGTTACACCAAATTGAAAGTAAAGTTCATATGTCATCAAATCTCATTTCTATGTGGATGATAAGTTGTCTAAAGGTAAATACACCATTTGTATTAAATAAAGAACACATTTCCGGTACAAGTATTGTACTGTATTGTATTGAATTGTACAAGGATTGTGACATTTTGATGAAAGCTTTTATCCCCAGTGTAGTGTGAAGTAGAAATAAAACTTGGCGCAGCAACAATCGTGTTGGTCTGTGATGGAGTGACAGCAAGTAGCGAGTTTCATTTTTCACCCTAGGGACTGTCCCCAGTCCTTTGACATCTCGTCTCTCTTCCCAATATTCTCACAGGGAAAATAAACTAGGAGAGGAAAACTCCATATTCGTAAACTCTAGACTGTCTCGGACTGCCAACCTACCAGTCTCTCACTGAATTCGTTAACCTTTTGGTCAAATGGGTCAGTTTTCATACCTTGGCTTGGATGAAAAGTAACAAACAGAGAGAATATTTACGTTGGAAATAAAGTAACTTCTGAAAAGTAGCAAGTTGACAAAATAATTACGATGTAAATAAAGTAACTTTTAAAAAGTAACTAATTGAGAGAATCCTGTTAATGTAAATAATTTTCAATTTAATTGGAGGGAATCCTAGTGTTGTAAGCTACGTCACTTTTAAAAAGTAGTTATTGGAGCGAATCCTAGTGTTGTAAACAATGCCATTTGTAAAAATTATCTACTGGAAATAATCCTAGTGTTGTAAACCATGCCACTTGTAAAAAGTAACTAATGGAGGAATCCTAGTGTTGTAAACAATGCCACTTGTAAAATGTTCACAGCTCCAATCAGTGGTCACGTGGTAAAAAAGCGTCAACCTCACCTTGTTATATTTGCCTGTGGTGAGAAGGTTAGTGTTCGTATCCCGGTCAGGTAATGAGAATGGTTGTTCCTAAATGTTTTTTCCCTTAACATGCAAATGTGGTTACATTTAATATTAAATTAATATTTAATCCTCCACTCTCCATTAGTTAGTAAGGTAATGAGAACTGTTACACAGAAAAATATAAAAAATATAAATGCAACAAATTGAAGCCCATTTAAAGCTATGTTGAAATGTATATATTGTTTAGTTAACATTATATGTTGTAATTTTTAGTTTATTTAGAACCTAGTCACGTGATCTAAGACATCAACTCGTGTAGCTTGCCAGAATGTTTTTTTTCTCTATAAAATTTCCCAATATTCCTACATGCAAATACGGGTACAATTTTTTCCACTTCTATATTATTCATCCACACTCCCTTATTTTGAATATGCTAGTAATCTGGATGGGTTGAAATACGTGGTTCATTAAAAAAATATTCTAGTTCTTATTTAAATTACCAGGACTATATTATTATTATTATTAGCACCGCGTCTTACTACCCGTTCGGGTTATACGCACTTACGCTAATGTGTAATGGTAGGGTGATTATGAGATGAAATGAAGGACCTACAGTTTAACGTGGAATCCGAACCACGGTGGAGACCTGGCATTCCCCACATTCACAAGATATCTTGTCAGAGGTGAAGGAAGGGTTTGGAAATCAGATAAATCTGTGCCGGGACCGAGGATTGAACCCCGGCCGCCAGCATAGAAGTCTTAACACCTTACCCCTAGACCACCAGGTCACCACCAGGACTATAGTTACATGATGCGGTGGAATGTAGTGACTAACTTAATAATTTTATAACTATACTATTATAACTACTGAATTCTTCAAATTAAACTTAAAATGACGAACAGAGATTGACAATTTTTTATATGCCTTTGAATTATTCTTTCTTTTTTTTTTACAATTTCCTTGACCTTCGGGGCTAGCACCAAATAAATAAAATGTGAAGACAGGTGCCTTTGCCTTTTTGCAACATCCTTAAATGTTCTAAAAAATAATAAAACAACTACTTTAATACATAATATTATTGAAGTACCATGAGTAAATAAATACTTGAAAGATATTGTATTTTTGTAAATTCTATTTAAAAAAAGAAAAGAAAATCACAATAATGTTAAACTGTTACAAAAACATATCTTATTAGTAGAAAAAAAGTAGTACTTGGTAATTGATAAGTACTAAGCTACATTACTTAAAACTTTTTAATATAATATACAAAATTCTTAACAATCATAACATATAAATATAAATTAGGACGTATTTTGAACAGAATAAAACATTACAAACATGAGTATTTCTAAAAGTTATTACATGTTTGTAGAAAAAATAATTCTTCCTCGATTTCCTTACTTCATTTCGTATTCTTCTATATAATAACGACCACATGTGAATAATCAATTATAGCAACTAAATCAACGTGATAGAACTTTCACGAACTATGCAATGTAAACATATGGTAGCAATGAGCCAGACATATGATATCACGACTGGCACCGTTGCGTATTCACAACCTTCCTACATGGCACCAGTAATCCGTTTTCAAAAATTAATATTTAAAAAAAAACTTTGATGGTATACTACCGCGAAGCAGAAACTAAATGAGTGAATAATTGGAGTGGATCCGACCTAATTACCTTTAATTAAAATCCAGATAGATATACAGTTGTTTCGAAAATGCAATAACTCCAGTTACAGATGGTTAAGAGGGCCATACATATTTATGTATGAGCTCTTAGAAACTTGACATGACTTTGCGCATTATCTCTTGTTGAATTGATTCAAATTCCACCATAATTCTTTCTTAAAGTTCCTGAATTGTTTTTAGATGAGTCGTGTAAACATGGCCCACAGAAAAAAGAGTCTGTTGAGCGTGGTGGTAAGGTGATGTGCTCATATCTCTTAAAACGAGTTGGCGAGGAAACATTTTGTGAGCTACTTCCATTGATTTTTGACCTTTACTAACACTAAATGCAACGTAAGAGAATGTATAGCAACAACACGAGGTTCCAGCAAGGGGGGGAGATGGGCCCCACAGCCGGATCATCAAAAGAAACTTGAAAAGACACATTGCACAAAGTTATGCCAAGTTCTGACGAGAGTATATAACAATGTATTGCACATATTGTGTCAAACTTAAGGGTTTTATTTTTTTAAATGAATAATTCGAGGGTATGTAGAAAATTTCCACTCTTATTTTGTTATTTTAAGTTAAATGAATGTATTAGTCAAAATAATAAAGATAGAATGTTTTTAAAATTGTGGACATTTTCTGCCCCATCCTGTAAATCTAAATTTAAAATAATTATCAATAAAATATTGTAGAATGTATTTATTTTTCTATTTTTAGCTAAAACAGGGATTGTTCTCTGAATCGCATTTTATCAGCTTTCTATACTCTGCATATTTACAGTCAGCGTATAAATGAGTAAAGTAATGTTTGGAAGAGATTTTCCGAATCTACGTGGAAGGAAATATCCCATCAGTTCACAAATTTAATATTCGAGCCATGACCTTCCCTTCACTAGAAAATAAGATTAGATTAGTCTTACATTTAGTCCACGCGCTCACAGTATGTTGACAGGATGTTTGAAATACACCAAGATATTACATTTATCAGTCAACAGTCAAAGCAGTGGCCTCTCGAGAGAAATCCCGTTATGTAAGGCTTGTCACAGAGCCTCACTACTCATCACGATCATGTGTTTGAGGGGAGGAAGGTTGAATTCAGAGGAAGTATACCTGCATTTTCGTGGAAAAAAAGTGGGAAACCACCCAACTGCAACTTGAATCCTGATCATCGGCTGTCCAGTATCTTGCGTTAGGAACGCCTTAGACAATTTGATCACTGAAGGGGATTATTTGAAGTTATAAGAAATTATTTCAACCATCTCTTTTGGCACAGTTGGTATATGCCCGATTAGCTAAGGGTCCTAGGTCGTATTCTGTTTCTGTGAGGCCGGGAACTGTATAGTAAAATGGGGGATTCCCCGTTTCCCAGTGAGGAATTATCATTATTATTATTATTATTATTAGCACCACGTCTTACTACCCGTTTGGGTTATACGCACTTACGCTAATGTGTAATGGTAGGTTGATTGTGAGATTAAATGAAGGACCTACAGTTTAACGTGGAATCCGAACCACGGTGGAGGCCTGGCATTCCCCACATTCACAAGATGTCTTGTCAGAGGTGGAGGAAGGGTTTGAAAATCAGATAAATCTGTACCGGGACCGAGGATTGAACCCCGGCCGCTAGAGGAATTATCGACCAAGGGGCTGGTTGAATCTATTCAAGAATTAAGTTAGTTAATAGGTCGTGTGATAACCCAAGGGAGTGCAGGTTAAATACCGGTAATAAAACTACAAGTTTGGTCCAGACCACCAATAATAATCAACGTTTCGGTTTCCGGTAGACCAGCCGTTCTTGATGGTGGGCTGGATCCAAGCAAGGGACGATGGCTTGGACTATAAGTATATTTATTTTCTATTTGCTGTTGAGTCTCAGAGGATTTGGTCGTGTGGTTGAAAACGTCCTATGTATAATATTGACAAGTGTTAGCATATATATATATATAGGACAAGCAACATTTATTTATGTGTAGCTGTACATACTATACCTAAATTGACTATCAGTTAAATTAGTTTTCGTCAAAATAATATAATTAGGAATTAGTCTTTTAAATATTCGAATCCTTTATTCCTCAAGGATATTTAAAATTCAAGGAGTTTAAAGAATTTTAAATTCGTGATCCTAAGAAATATAAATTTTGTTTTATCAAATTACTAATTGATATTTTTTACTCTATACCTATTTACTATCAGGCATTATAAACTCTAAAGTTAATTGTTGCACTTACAAAAGTACGCCAACTATCCCTTTCTTGAGCTAGTTCTATCCATTCACCACATTACACCCTATCTCTTTCAGGTCCATTCTAATCACATCTGCATCTAGCTCTTCCCAGTGGTCTCTTCCCATTGGGCTTACCAGTCAGTACCATTAACAAGGCTCTAGAATCTCCCATTCGCGCAGAATGTCCTGCCCACTGTAATCTACGAAGCTCATCCTAATTTGGTGAGTACAGGATATGTAGCTCATCATTATGTAACCTCGTACACTCCCCAGTAGCCTCATCACTTTTTGGACCTATGCACCTTGTCCTCGAATACCCTAAACTTGTTTTTGTCCTTTAAGGTAATAGACCCAACATAATTTACCACTTAACTGATTGTGTATTAAAACAATACCAAACATATCTGGCAGATAAAATATAATGAATGCATTTATATTTTTATATCAATGTAAATAAAAAAGTAACGAGGGAATAAGCCTATTTATAATGTGTGAAAATAACTTATCTCAGTGAGCAGATTTCCTGACAGACATATTAAATCCTTATGTGTAATGAAGGTTTGGGTTTGAGAAAAGTTAGATTTAACACATCTCTAATTATAAAATATTGTAAGGCTAATATAAATTCATTATGTTTGTGCAGACCCAACAAAATACCAATGTTTAATGTAATCAAATGATTATTCTGTAGTTTCAAAAAATAGACATAATATTAATATTATATTGTACTATCTAATTAACAAGAAGTGTTGTTCAATACTATATGATATTTCTTATTAGTTATCACTATTTGAAATATTCTTGAATAATTGGCAGTGTTAGATGGCACATATTATTTTAAATTTGAATTATATTATGCGAAACTTATTTTAAAATATAAATTAAGTTCTAGTAAATTAATCTATTTTGAAACTATTTTCTAAACTTTTGTCACTAAAGACAATACAGTGATTATTATCTTATAATTAATATATATATTTTAGTTTGTAAATACAAACATAACATTCTGTGTACCACAGATTTCTTATGAATGCAATACAACTCCCTATTTAAGAGATGTATATTTTAGTCCTGGGTATTCATTTCTGTTAAAAAATATACGACTTTGTAAATGTGAGTAAATAAGGATATTTAGTAGATACTGACCCTTGAGAAATAAATTATGTATTTATTTACAAATACATATTTATTTTGAACAAAAATATATTATCAAATAAATATATAGATATATATTTATCTGTTAATTATTTCTACTGATTTGTAGTTAACTTATTATTTATTCCTGTTGTATCCGTATGTATTTTTTTTAAATAATGAATATGTACGAATACATAGTTAAATCGTTAATTTATATGTCTCTATATATGTGTATATGTATATATGTGTATGTGTGTATATATTTAGTTTTGAAATAATAATGTCAATTTATTTTAAAGGCAGAAAATCGACACTTCGAAATTGGATGTCAAAATTGAATGTGTCGTTTCTCTAGAGGGTAAATTAATTATTTGAATCATGATTTATGCGTTTTCCTTAAATAAAACTTAAGTTGATTGAATGAATATCCATGTCTGTATTAAAATTGGATTTAGAAATCCATCCCAAATAGCGTGAATTAATTTCAAACCTTAGTCTCAATATCATCATCATCATTATTATTATTATTATCTTGTTTGGTTTCCTCAAAGAAGCGCTAAAATATAACAAGGAGTGAAATAATTCTGTTTCATATTTACAGTATATCAGTGAGCAATCTCTTTTGACTGTTTTCTCTACTTAGGACACATTTTAGCATTCCAATAAAATGTGAGAGTTGATGTTCGTGAAATTGCCCTTTAGTGAAACAATCTAGTTAAAAGAAGAACGTCGTGGTTGTTGGTTTTGTTCTTTTACAAGACAAGGAGTGTAGACGAAACATCATTAGCTTCTCAAATAAACAAACGGTCTGATTGAATTCGTTGTTACCATTAATTCTGTTTGTCAGATATTTGAAAATAACAATCGCGTATCGGAAATAATGAATGTTTGAAGGTAAAGGAAATGGTTCAAATAGTTCAAATAAGGTAGCATCCAAGAAAATCTCAAAAAAATCTTGAAAACAATTATAAATACCTTGACTTCATCTAGATATTTTAAGCAATTGGTTAAAAATTCTGTATCGACTTATGTAGTTTGGAGGGTAACAAAATCAAAAATAAATTATACGAAACAATCATATGAATATTATATTATATTATGTAGCATAACTTCGAAGATAATTTTTAAAAAAATGTTTGAGTAAACTTCCCTTAAGTATATTTTCTTCATAAAAAACACATCCTCTTCTAATCACAATAATAACTCTTTATATATGTATTTAAAACAAAATTTTTCAATAATTTAAAAAAATACTAATTAAAAAAAAATATTTGTAAATTATACTAAAAAATTGTAGTTGTAAATTATACTAAAATTATTTATTTGTAAACTATACTAAAATTATTTATTTGTAAAAATAAAACGTACTTTTATTTGTCATTAGAAACTATTAACAGATTCACATTTTGAATTCACTTTTGAAGGTAAATTTACAAAAAGTTCAAACTCTCTATTATTATTATTTGTAATTAAACGTGTCTTAAATTTAATTTATTCTAAATAAGCAATAAAGATGCGTTATTATTGATACGTAAAATAGATACCCGATACCAGTTTTGAATTAAATCTTTAAAGTTATTTAAAAAAATCTAATTATACAAAATCAGTCATTACTTAACTACTATTAAATGCTTTATTTCTTAATCTACACAACTAATTATAATAAAAACAACTTGAGAGATAGGTTCCCATTTAGAATCAAATAAATACAGCCATTATTTAAAATCATTCAAATTTAAAAAAAGAGTAATTATTAAATCCTCCATAGCTGAATTTTCGCTCAAAAACACGTATACAGTTTTATTTGTCATGTTATTGTCAATCAGTCCTCAGATATACATTTTAAGCAAAATCACTACAGCAATTCTCAAAATAATTCAAATTATCAAAAACCATTTATAAGTAAACGACTCTTTGATCGAATTTTTACCTTGATCAAAATATACTGAGCTATTAGTAATGTCAAACACTCTGAAGACGCCATTTGGAACTAAATTGTTTAAGCCATTTTTTTTATATTTCAAGTTTTTTTTTAGAAATCAGTCAGTAGTAAACTATCCAAAACGATTATACAGTATTATATTTAATGTTAAACATTTCTAAGATACCAAGTTATAAATCACTCGTTAGAGCCATTTGTAAACTATTTAATGTTTTCGACAAATCTGTCATCAGTAAACTACCCTTCAACGAATTTTTCCCCCAAAACATATTATATAGTGAGTGCTTCTTGTCATATCAAACAAATCCTAGAAATGCGTTTTAAATAAAATCGTTAGAGCTATTTTCGAAAAATGTGGATTAAAAACTACTTATCAGTAAAATACACTTAAATTGAAAGTTAAGGATGAAATAAAAGTTTTGTGGTAATACTTATAAATATCTAGTTTGAATAAAATTCATCGAACCTATTTAGATCCATTGCCAGGGACAGGCAGACTGACTGATATGGGGAAAGAAAGAATTGTAAAATACACTTTTTTGGGCGTGTATTCACATAAAACAAAAAGAATCGTTATAATTACAAGCTAGATTTTTTACACATTCAATCTACTTTCTATTGATATGAGAGAGTTAATAAAAGGCCAAATTATTTTAATATAAAATTAATTTACCAAAAAAGATGTTCTCTTTGTTGTTAATTTTGTAATAGACACGACAAAATATATTAAATTGTCGGAGGATTGAGAGCCCTAAAAACCTTTTTTAATTATACTTAAAATAATTTTACTTTAATTAAATTGTACGGTATAGTTTAAAGAATCAGGGATTCAAACTCAGATTCGATAATCAAAAGAAAACTTAATATTATGATTCTAGACCCATCTAAAGTTAAAACACCCCAACCAAAACAATAATTGTATACCATTTAAAAGCAGTGTCAAGGATTTCAATGAAATGTCGTTGCTCAATGCCATAAGTTGGAAATTGACCTGGTATTTTATGACGCCGTGAGATAGAATTAATACTACACTCCATACAGATTCGTAATGCAGGCTGTATGATAAGAAACAAAGGCACACTAGGCATCTACGTAGAAACTTAACATCGCTTATTGAAACCTGTTTGTTCATTTAAGCTAGGTAAATTCAAATTTTTGACAAGTAATGTCTTATAGCTATTGTTTTAAGTTTCCATTGAAGCCAACACTATTTTTACTATAATAATTAAATAGTGAAATCCTGGTAAAACTAGAGTTATGTAAAAGTATTAAAAAATTGTGCGTGAGATAGGTCACTTTACTTCCCGTCTGTCATTTATAAACTCCATTAGTGCTTGAAGGTTTTTCTGGAAATATAGGGAGTAGAAAAAATAGTTAGGAGGGGGAGGGGTGTTAGGAGGGGAAGGGGTTGTTAGGAGGGAGGGGTGTTGCTTAATGACCATTCTAGTTTTTATTTGAGATATGGTGGATGAACGAAAATATTTACGTTAGTAAACTATTGACTTTTCATAGTTTTTATCACCACGTCTCACTACCCAATTCATAGTTTAGCACCACGTCTCACTACCCAATTCATAGTTTTTAGCACCACGTCTCTCTACCCAATTCATAGTTTTTAGCACCACGTCTCTCTACCCAATTCATAGTTTTTAGCACCACGTCTCACTACCCAATTCATAGTTTTTAGCACCACGTCTCTCTAACCAATTCATAGTTTTTAGCACCACGTCTCACTACCCAATTTATAGTTTTTAGCACCACGTCTCACTACCCAATTCATAGTTTTTAGCACCACGTCTCACTACCCAATTCATAGTTTTTAGCACCACGTCTCACTACCCAATTCATAGTTTTTAGCATCACGTCTCACTACCCAATTCATAGTTTTAGCACCACGTCTCACTACCCAATTTATAGTTTTTAGCACCACGTCTCACTACCCAATTCATAGTTTTTAGCACCACGTCTCACTACCCAATTCATAGTTTTTAGCACCACGTCTCACTACCCAATTCATAGTTTTTAGCATCACGTCTCACTACCCAATTCATAGTTTTAGCACCACGTCTCACTACCCAATTTATAGTTTTTAGCACCACGTCTCACTACCCAATTCATAGTTTTTAGCACCACGTCTCACTACCCAATTCATAGTTTTAGCATCACGTCTCACTACCCAATTTTTATTTTTTAGCACCACGGGTCACTACCCAATTTATAGTTTTTAGCACCACGTCTCACTACCCAATTCATAGTTTTTAGCACCACGTCTCACTACCCAAGTTATAGTTTTTAGCACCACGTCTCACTACCCAATTCATAGTTTTTAGCACCACGTCTCACTACCCAATTCATAGTTTTTACATGATTATTTCTAAGCTATACATTATTGTGTTTTTGTTGGTACCTTTCACTCTTAGCACTTCTTTTTTTATATTCGGTAGCTAAACATATCCCATGCATTTAAAACGCCTAGCTATAAGTAATTCAAACTGCTACATACCACATGAATGAAACTAGACCATTGAATGAGCGAGTAATGACATTCTAAACAGCTCCAATCATATATTTGGAGAACACCAAAGATGTGCTGGGTATTTTTGAAAAGGATCTAAAGAGAATGAAAAATAAATGTTACGACACAATCATACGAACTTTCTCATATTGTGTATTATATCTAAGAAGAAAATATTTAAAAATATGTTTTTAGTAAACTACCCTTAGAGAAAATTACTCATATAAAAATAAACAAATCATTCTGTTAATTATAATAATCACTGTTTATATATAGATTTTAAACCAAGTTGTGTAAATATATTTAAATAAATTCAAACTTTCATTACTAAATTATTTGTAAGCCACCCAAAAATTATTTTTTTTAAATACAAACTTTTTTCTATTTATTATTAAAAACTAATAAAATATTCCTATTATGAATTCAATCTTCAATGTAGATTTCCAAAACATTAAAAAAATTGTTTTAAATGAACAAACCCTAAATTGATTTATGTTGTACAAACAAAGACACATGATTATTGATATGTAAGATAGTATCCCGATTCAAATATTAAACCAAATCACTAAAGCCATTTTTTAAAATACTCAAATTAAAGAATACAAGTCATTATTAAATTATCCTTAAACAAATTCACCCCCAAAATTAGTATACATATTTATTTGTCATGTTCATGTCAAAAACTCCCCGGATATACCTTTAAGAAAAATCGTTATAGCCATTTTCAAAATAATTCGAATTTTCAAAAATTACTCCTCAGTAAATATCCTTTATCGAGTTTTAACAAAAACAAACTATACATGGCTATTTGTCTCAAAGACTCCCAAGATACTCATTCGGAACCAAATCGTTAGGGTAGTTTTAAAAATATTTCAAGTTTTTGAAAAGTTAGCCATCAGTAAACAACCCATAACTTGATTTTTGCCTCAAAAACAAATATACACTGATAGTTTTCATATCGAACATTCCATAAATATCCATTTTAAACCAAATCTTTAAGGTTATTTGAAAAATATTTCAAGTTTTTGAAAAATCAGTCATCAGTAAACTTTTACCCACGAGATTTTACCCCAAACACAAGTAAACTGTTATTTTCTAAGCCAAACCCTGCCAAAATATCCAATTGGAACTAAATTGGTATTCCATTTGTGAAATATTTTAAGTTTTTGAAAAATCAGTCAACGAATTTTTGGCCAAAAACCAATTATATATTGCTATTTCTCATACCAAACAAATCCAATAGATATATTTTAAACAAAATCATTAACGCCATTTTCAAAAAATGTGTAATTAAAAAAATGTATTCATTACTCATCAGTAATTTACCATCAATTGAAGGAATTGGTTAAAAAAGTTTTTTGATATAGCCCTTTAATATATAAATTTCAAGTTTGAACAAGATCCATCAAACCATTCTGAATCCGAGGCTAGGTACAGACAGACAGACAGATATGGGGACAGATAGAATCGAAAAATCAACTTTTTTGTTTTCGTGTTTAAATGAAACATACAGATTTGTCATCATTTCTTGATTTATTGTTTTCATAATTACAATACTTTTTCTTGATTTAGGATAGTAAAAATATCATTCCACCTATTTAAAAAGTGACCTTCTTCAAAAGCTGTCATGGCCTAAAGTACAGTACAATACAGACAATAGCTGTGCTGAGCACTATTTGTGAAGAAGACTTGTGAAAACAGATCAACTACGCACAACTAGGATCATATTAAGGTGGAGTGCTAGTGAGCGTGAGTTTAGTGCATTAATTTTTCAGTTTTTATAGCACAAACATTTTTGTCCAAAATAAATCAAATATTTCTTCTATTGAAACATAGAGTTTTGTTTTCTGCATATGCTAATCTCAACAGTTGTTGAATATCTGTCATGAGCATGGCAGCATTTGGTGACAAACTTTTTAAATAAAGAGAAAAGTTTGTCACCAAATGCCGCCATGCTCATGACAGATATTCAACAACTGTTGAAATTAGCATGTGCAGAAAACAAAACTCTATGTTTCTNAATATTTGATTTATTTTGGCCAAAAGATGTTTGTGCTATAAAAACTGCAAAAATACTGCCCTAAACTCACGCTCACTAGCACTCCACCATAAGCTCGATGTGCCGATGCTGTGTTCAGCCATAATACTGGGCTCTTCACTACTTGCTGCAAGGAACAATTACATCAATCACGCTCAGAAAAATTTACCAATCTGGTAGAAGCTTAAAAACACTGAAAAGTAAATCCACTCTGAAAGAAATGTGAGGAATCACATTGGGATTCAAACAATAACAAGTCCAAAAAACTTTTTTCCATAACCAATTAAGAAAAGAAACATTCTTGATGAAGGTTTTAAAGTATATAAAGATAATTACTTGATAGTCTGCAACAAATCAAGGAAAAATGTTAAGACATTGAATGTCAAACTAAAAATCAGAATGATTCTAAACTATGGTTAGGAGAAAAGTGAAAACGCTTGACAGTGTCTAATTTTGGTCAAGTCTGAAACCGTCTTGCAGCAACTTGCAGCGAGAACATAGTAAAGCAATGTTTATATACTGATCTACAATACCTAAACACTATATAGTACGGAAGAGAAACCGAACACAAAGCCATAGAAACATTAGAGGAGACATTGAATGTTCGCGTTGAAAGATGCGGTCTCTTTACTGATCCTAAATTGACATTTCTTGGTGCTACACCAGATAGCTTGATCGGAAACGATGTGATAGTGGAGGTAAATTGTCCATCCTCAGCCGTATTGATGAGTCTAGAGGCTGATACATTGAACCATGCACACACGTAGAAAAATGGTAAAAAGAAATGATTGGCAATCTAACAGCATTGTATATGGATTGTTTGCTTCTTGAACTTGTAGATTCTTGATATTCACGTTCAATGTATATCCGCAATCCTTCCTATATTGTGTCCGAGTAAGCGAGGGGATCTCAACATCTACCCAAAACAAGGACCAAGCTTTGTTAGCTAAGTAAACAATGTGACTCGTTACTAAACAAACAAATATAGGTTGTAAAATCCTTTCATTCGAATCTGTTGTATTTTAAATTATGGTTTATTATTATTTGTAGTTATTTAATTACTATAATAAGTACTGGCAAAGTGTTTACAATACTGGCCCCACTAATATTTCTAACGATTGTGATAGTGAACAAAAATCTAGAACTCAATTGATGAAATTTGGTGTACCGAAAAATATATATATATATATATATGAGAAAATTAATGTATTTTATGCATGAGATATTCCCGGGGTATTTTTTTGTGTGCTAAATATTTAGTTCAGAGGGAAATGATTTTTACATAACTTCTACAATAATAATAATAATTATTATTATTATTATTGTTGTTGTTGTTGTTGTTGTTGTTGTTGTTGTTGCTGGTGACGCTGGAGAGGACGGATGTGTGTTACAAGTAGCTGCGCAGTCTTTTGATTACCTTCTGCGCATCATGACTTCTAACTGTGAAAATTGTAATAAAATAATTAAGGACCGGTATAGGTAAAATGTTTCGGTTGTGCAAGTGATTTTCATTTCGGTGATTGGTCTGGGATTAGTTTTAACACCGATAAAGCCAAGTCAAATAACCTCAAAAAAGCTTGGCGCTGTAAAGTGTGTCGTTCAATGATTGCGTGTGCTTCCACCGAAGAAGACAATGTGGAGCTGGTGAGTGTAAGTGTCCTATCATCTAGTGATCAAGTCATTTCTCTACTCAAGCAGCTTAACACCAAATCAGAAAAACTGCAAGAATCAGTCAACTTTGTCTCTGCTAAAAATGATTACGTCTTAAATCAAATAAGTAGCTGCTTAGCTGAAATTGCATCACTTAAATCAGAAGTGAGCAATCTCTAAACCATAAATCAATCTCTTTCTGAGAAAAATGTATTTCTTGAAAATAAAATAAACTCTCTGGAACAATACACCAGAAGAAATAATATGGAAATACACGGTATGATCCAAACACCAA